>CAJHZI010000566.1:555000-680000 GCA_905160935.1 Enchytraeus crypticus
TACAGATTTATTATTTGACAGATAAATCATAAGAATCTACGATGGACTTCTTTTTAAATTATTATTTGACAGCATTTTAATATTGATATCTATATATGTCATCTGTATTCATCAAGATTTTATTACGAACCCAGATAAATACTATGCTTCACAAAAAACTAATTTATATATATTTTAAATGATTTCCAGATGATGATGCTAATAATTAAGTTATAGTTATGACACACCGAGCGAATGTTTAGCGCTCGCCCTTTCTTCTTGTTTCTCAATTTCTGAGCAGCAAGGCGATTCAGCTCTCTCCTCCGATTCAGAACATTTGGTTCTAACTCCATCGTCGCATCTTGCTGATAAGCCTAAATATTTATAACTACAATTTAATTTAGTTAGCATATAAGGCATTATTTATATAATTAACTACTCATTTTAAGATTTACATGGCAGGCATAGAGTATATGTACTTTAACATAGTGACGTAGATTGAAGACACTAAGATGAAAATAGGCCTATATATGTATATTGAGACAGGGATTTTTTTAGAAGATTATAAGAGATTCTCTCTCATCTAGAGTACTGCATATCTGAGTCAACAGATATAAAATACTCTATTTGAATCAACATTATGGAAACGATACTTAAATTTAAATGGGGAAAAGAAGAATATAAAACAAATTGCAGGTTTTGGTGGGTTAAGTGAGAACTGAGTAGATAAATTCATCAAATGCAGTTACAGTCGGGTTACCACGTTACAGTGGGGGGGAGGGGAATGCAGGGAAACTCAGCTAGCTCTTATTATTTTGGAGGTGTTTTAACCTGCTAGTGGCTCATATTCGATACAAGAAGATCTGTAAATGCGTAACAGGGGCCCAAAATTTCTGACCATTCCCATAGTTCTCAATTTCCACTTTAACCACTGACTATAAGCGACCATAGTTCTCAATTCCCACTTTAACCACTGACTATAAGCGACCATAGTTCTCAATTCCCACTTTAACCACTGACTATCAGCGAGCACAGTTCTCAATTCCCACTTTAACCACTGACTATCAGCGACCACAGTTCTCAATTCCCATTTTAACCACTGACTATTATCGAGTGTGAGGCGGCAGTAGACCTGACAGAGACTAAGCCAGGTTGAATTTCAGTTGTTTTATCTCAAAAACCCAGGATTTGTACCCTGCAATTACAGATCTGAAGTGGGACAACTTGATGGCATCCTTCCAGCTCAGCCGATAGACATCGGTCACATGGTTGAGTCCAGGTCTGATAAATTCTGGTAAGAGACATACAATTGGTAGCTTAAACATGTAGAGCACATATCTTGGTACCTATTCCAGCAGCAAGATCATAAGATATCGGTAAGATATCTGACTGTGGATCAGTACTTGCAGGGTTCACATCCTGGGCTCTCCTGTCACTAATATCACTTTCGAAAGATGAAACTGAGGTTAACATCGGCTTTACAGCTTTTTTACAGCAATAGAGAAGCAGCATATTACATATGCAAAATGGTAGCAGTATTATAATAATAATATTAATAATAATAGTAATAAAAATAATAATAACAAGAGTTGGAGGGGTATTTATGGAGGTTTATGATATTTTAAAGAGAGATACTACGGAAATATATTTAGAAGAATACGATATTTTTTTAACATATATAATATATGAAACTCAAAATAAACTATTTATAGAATATCATAGCAAAGTTCAACTTAACATCTGAATAGTTAAACATTCCCTTATAGTGTAATAGTCTTCTTATCAAATCGATAGGACAATATTTCCTTAACAAAGCAGGGTAATTGCCACAAAAAGGCAGCAGTTAAAATTTTGTTTCTATTTTTGTCCAAAATCAAAGCACTCCAAACACATGCACTTAAATATTAATGGAGTGCCTAAACAGACAATTCAAATAGAAACTCACAGATATCATTATGGATGATCCCTAATTATAATGTGTGCTCTATAGTCCAGTATGTCAAATGTATTTAAAGCTCTGAGTTGGAATTCCTGATTGATTGATCCTTATCAAGCGTACTGATATAATAATAATAATAATAACACACATTATAGTGAAATGATCAACTACGTTGATATCTATCACATTTAATACCACATATTAAATCCGTTAGGCAATTTTGTCCATTTTCCGTGTAACAAGTCCAGTGAATGCCCGAGATTTTACTCTCAGATCAACGCGGCTGGAATTCGAACCCACGAGAGTTCAATTCACCTCAGGATCTGTCATTTAAAACTTCATGACGTTATCTACACCTCTAACCATTGCGCTATTGAGACATTCAAAATATATATAATGGGGACTTGCAAATGAATAACTACTTCAATTTAAATAAGGTTCAAAGAACAGAATTATTATGGCATATGAATGTCAGAGGATATCATGTAGATTATTTTGAAATACATTACTGTTTACCTTTAAAATATTATAATATTATGATAATCGTTTTCGCGAATATAAAGAGTAAATAAATAAAATAATAAATGTCAACAAATTCTTGCTTCAAGTTCTTATAGGAATAATTAAATTGTTTCTTCTTTGAAACTTTCTCAATTTTAATCATTCTCCAACATTTTATTCTTGTAGACATTGCACTACTTCATTGTGCTACCTTATTGGAAATTATGTTTTTTCACAACCTTGGTTGAGCCATATTAAATCCAAAATAGCTTCGCAATTGGCTTTCAAATGATTAAATTATAATAAACCATCAGTGGCGGATCCAGGCGGCCCAGGGGGCCCGGCCCCCCTTAGGCCCACTGATAAAAATTTTTAAACAGTATTTTCATTGTTTCTATGGCAATTTCGATGTGTAAATATGTTAGTAAGGGCAGTGGTCAGGGTGGGGGCGGGGTACGAGAGGGAACGCAGTTCAAATAGCTCGATTTTTTTCTACGATATACTAGGAGCCCTGTATAATGGAAGGGAGCCCGAAAAATATTGACCGTTTGACTAGCTCTAAATTTTCACTTTAACCACCGCATTAGAGGAAAAAAGGTGTGAGTAAAAGATGTGAAATCTGTCCTGGAGCAGTACTGCAGCCTTGAGTAGGGGAGGGGGGCTTAACCCCCTATCGCCAAATTTAGGTCACTTTGCAATTCGTCCAGATCCGCAGAGCTTCTTCAGAGGTGAAAAAAATTAACCAACTTTTTCCAAAACAAATGTAGGATTTTAGACATTGTAGGTTTTCCCCTGACTTTAGTAAGGGTATGAGTGGGGGGTGGTCGGAGATACACTCACTCCATGAGCCGAAAGCAGTAATGAAAAGTTTTTGAGCCCCCCTCCCCCCACTGCAATTTCTCAGGTTGCGTCATAATTCCCGAAGAAGGCGGGGCTTAAGCAAAAAATATGTACACTCTCAAAAAATTTCGGGCCACCCTTAAAAATTTTTGGATCCGCCCCTGGTTAACTGCACATGTCGTAAGAGGCGACAAAGCAAAAACTGAGAAAGCAACGGCCGGAAACCACCGAGAAGTCATATTTTTCTCAAGTTATAGTTATTAGGTATGGGTAAAGCTAGTGTTAACGTAAGTTTCCTTCAAAGGTGGTTTCCTCACTCGAAAGCGATGTCAGTGACGGACGAGCCCAGGATTTGAATCCCGCACATACTGATCCGCGGTCGAGTATCTTACCCACATCGCCACTGGCTCCAGCCATAAGTAAGGATCGAATATATAACCATTGGTGAAGAGATGTACTTGTTGATCAATGGAGTGCTCTACATGTATATGGAGCAGGGAAGCAGTATCTATCTTGAGTGTGAATATGTACCTCGGACATATCACTTGCAGAACAATAGAGAGATAAAGAGATTGAGAGAGAGAGAGAGAGAAGAGAAGAGAAGAGAAGAGAAGAGAAGAGAAGAGAGAGAGAGAGAGAGAGAGAGAGAGAGAGAGAGGGCGAATTCAATATTCTTCGAATCAATGTCTACTTAATGACTGGCCTGATATATTATTAAGTTGGAGTCGACATTGACTAATAAAGGAGTCTGAAAATTGGCACAAACTTTACGCAAATGTAGTCATTTGCTCGACGCAACGCGTCAGACAGTTGGTCACTATAAAGTGTACGACTATATGGAAGACAACTGTGGTCAATATATGAGGCATCGTTTTGCGGATCGGTTTATAAAACAACCAATTGTCTGAGTTTCTGATAAATCAATGGCCTACCGGAAGATTCTATATGTTAAGATGGAATAGAGCCAAGATAGAATAACTTGTGTGTCTAGACAGCGAAATTATACTCAATCTTGGCCACCAGTACATCGCGTTCGAGATTTTCTACATCAGACAGCTCGAGATCTTGAGCTATCAAATTAAATTAAAAGATTAGACCATTCATTTTAGGCGTTAATTACATTGACCTTTATTGATTAAAGCTACAGACCGGATCTATAGGCAGGCTACCTTTAGTGACCGTGAGAAAAACCGGACAGAATTACTACAAGTAATTACTGTCTGAGTATATAAGCGAAAGTTCGCCGGAACTCGCTGAGACAGTCCACGTTGGGTTGTCTCCACGTCTGTATGGCGCCGTACAGACAGAGATCTGAGTGTCTTTCAGGCTTCGGCACTAACTGGGCTCGCTATAGATCTCATTGGCCGCAGTTGTGGAGGTCTGGCCCTGCGGGGTCAGCTGCGGTTGGATCTTGGCCGCAGCGAAGGAAAAGAGGCTGTGGCGGCGTTATCTGGACTCTATCTGCGTGAGCAATTATTTTATATATTGAGTAATGATAATTGCAGAATAATTAGAATAATAGCAATATAAAAATATTATAATAATAGGCCTAACTATTATTATTATTATTAGGCCTATTATTATTATTATTTTGCTACGGTTCGGACACTACACGGGCTCAGCATTAATTGTCAATTGTTATTTTGTTGTAAGATGTATACATTACCAGCCTGGCTTTTTTGTGTAGATTTTCCACCGGGCCACTGTACCGGAGGTCTGACGCCCGGGGCTGCAGCACGGACTCCTGGCCGCAGCGACGAAGAAGAGGCTGCGGCAGCGTGTCTCCTACTCTCTCTTGGTAAGCATTAAACTTAACTTGTCTGCTATAGTAATCTTAATATATCACCCTTGATGTTCCTTCCGCATTTTAGGAAACAAAGATTTAGCTGCACACCTATTGTACTGCACTATTTCGATATTTTCAGGTTTTAATGCTGCAGTGCAGATCTCCACCCCGGGGTCAGACGCAGTGGTGTGACGTTGCCGTAACGACGGAGAAGAGGTTGCGGCAACGTTATCCGGTGGACTCTCTCTGGGTAAGTTATTCATTCTATCGTATTTTGTTCAATTTCGGATTCACTTGAATATATTACATGTACTGCACTAATATACTGCGTTTTTTAGTGTAGATTAGACAGAAAAACTATCCTGATAAACGACGTTTGTTGTTGCTGCTTGCTTAGAATGAAGAAAGAAGAAAAAAGATGGTCAGATGTCACACGGGAACAGCACCAGTCAGGAGCAACACCAGTCAGGAGCATCAGGATGACCACGCAGACCTTTCTGCGTGGTCGTAGGTTGTATTTGTGTGGTGTAGGGTTTGTTGCATGTTACTCGGTAAGTTTTGTTGTCGTATTTCGGTGTCGTATTTTGTTATTAACGATTGACTAACTAATTTGTATTTTTGTCTATTTACTCGCAGCAAAGAAGAAGCCTCTCAGCAATGAAGAAATCTCTTTGGAAAGTAGTGGGTGCTCTCAGCTCAGAGCCTCTATTCTATGGTGGCTCATATCGATTGACTGACTATTTAACTTGTTTTGATTGTCTATTTTCTCACAGCAAAGAACAAAGAAGACTCTGTGGAAATTAAGCGGTAGGCTACATGTTCCTGGTAAGAGAGTTACTATTAAATATTCGTTAAATATCATTGATTGACTGACTATTTAACTTGTACAATGTCTGTTTTCTCGCAGCAAAGAAGAAGCCTCTCGGTAAAGAAGAAACCGCTATGGAAAGTAGTGGGTGCTCGCAGCTCAGAGCTTCTATTCTATGGTGGCTCATATTGATTGACTGACTAATTAACATGTACGTTGTCTGTTTTCCCGCAGCTCTCAGGATGATTCTTTGGGTTTTTAGTTCATTGATTTTGAGGTTTCTTGAGTTTGTGAGGTTTCAGGTTTTTGGAGGTTTTTGGTTAGACACTGGAGGAATCTCGTCTAGCAATGTAGGGACGCCTTATTGCTTGACTGGATTTCTTAGGTGTCGCACGCATGGGCATGCAGAGTGGTTTTAGGAGGATGGGGCGCCCCCTGGTTCAGAAGGGCTACCGGTGGCCCTTCTGCACTAGGGGGACCCCATCCTCCCCATGACTGGTGTCCATGCGTGTGGTGACGGCTGAGGCACCACCTCCTCGTGGTCGTCGCTGGGCGCTCTTGCATCCTCGAGTCGTCGGAGTGGCCACACTGGCCCCTCTGAACTCGTCAGGTTGTGGGGCGGCGAAGAGTGCCTCTATAAAAACTGGCTTAGATTAAATGTTATAGTTTTCCTATTTGTTGATGCTTGCTTAGGATGAAGAAAGAAGAAAGATCAGATGTCACACAGGAGCAGCACCAGTCTGGAGCAGCACCAGTCAGGAGCAGCACCAATCAGGAGCATCTGGATGACCGATGACCGTGGTCGCAGAAAGGTCTACGACCACGCAGACCTTTCTGCATGGTCGTAGGTCGTATTTGCATGGTCTAGGTTTTGTTGCATGTTACTCGCTAAGTTTTGTTGTCGTAATTTGTTGGCGTATTGTTATTGATTGACTAACTAATTTATATTTTTGTCTATTTTCTAGCAGCAAAGAACAAAGAAGACTCTGTGGAAATTAAGCGGTAGGCTACGTGTTCCTGGTAAGAGAATTTCTATTAAATATTCGTTAAATATCACTGATTGACTGACTATCTAACTTGTACATTGTCTGTTTTCTCGCAGCAAAGTAGAAGAAGCCTCTCGGTAAAGAAGAATACTCTATGGAAAGTAGTAGGTGCTCACAGCTCAGAGCCTCTATTCTATGGTGGCTGATATTGATTGACTGACTAATTAACATGTACATTATCTGTCTTCCCGCAGCTCTCTGGATGGTTATTTGGGTTTTTGTTGCTTTAATTTTTGAGGTTTCGGATTTTTGGAGATGTTCGGTTAGACATTGGAGGGATCTCGTCTAGTAATGTAGGGACGCCTTATTGCTTGACTGGATTTCTTAGGTGTCGCACGCATGGGCAGCATAGTGGTTTTAGGAGGATGGGGCGACCCCTGGTGCAGAAGGGCTACCTGTGGCCCTGCACCAGGGGGACCCCAGCCTCCCCATGACTGGTGTCCATGCATGTGGTGACGGCTGAGGCACCACCTCCTCGTGGTCGTCGCTGGGCGCTCCTGCATCGTCGAGGCGTCAGAGTGTTCGCACTGGCCCCTCTAATCTCGGGATGTGGGGCGGCGAAGAGTGCCTCTGTAAAAGCTGGTTCAGATTCTATGTAATAGGTTTCCTGTATTGTTGATGTTTGCTTAGGATGAAGAAAGAGAAGAATGAAAGATCAGATGTCACACAGGAGCAGCACCAGTCGGGAGCAGCACCAGTCGGGAGCAGCACCAGTCGGGAGCAGCACCAGTCGGGAGCAGCACCAGTCGGGAGTAGCACCAGTCAGGCGCTGCACTAGTCAGGCGCTGTACCAGTCGGGCGCTGTACCAGTCAGGCGCTGTACCAGTCGGGAGCAGCACCAGTCAGGAGCATCGGGGTGATCACGCAGACCTTTCTGTGTGATCTACATGGTAGTATTCCTTGGCATTATTTTGATTTTATAAATTTTATATAAATTTTCATATATAAATTTTGTAAATTGAGGCTAAATAATTTATCTTCAAAATCTTTATTAAAGATTTTCATACTACCACACTAAGCTAAGTGTTATGTGCAGGTGCTACTCTCTACGCTTCTGACTTGGTTCATTATTGATTTTCGGTTCATTATTGATTTTCAGTTCATTATTGATTTTCAGTTCATTATTGATTTTTAGTTCACTATTGATTTTCAGTACATTGTTGGTTTGCAGTGCCGATCACTCTTGATTTGCTGTACATTATTGAATGTCTAATTCATGTTATTAGCTGTTATAATTCTCTAACGTATTGTGATTTTTATTTTCACGCAGCGCAGTATATATCAAAGGAGGAGGTTCGAACTTGAATGTTTGCACAAACAGATGACGTCAACTAGACTAATTACGTTGTTGTTGATCGAGTGCTACTGTCGTCCAATCCAAAGAGCAGAGTGTGTGGGGTCTAAAACAGGTGCAAACCAAACTCCGGGAAATGAAAGGAGACTTTTCTATGATTCCAAATGGATATACAAACAATACAGTTCATTCACTAATTAAGAAATAGATGACTAATACTGGATTAATATTGAATTAATAATTTAATAAAGATTGCATTTTTAGTTTTTAAATAATCCATTATTAAACTGCTATTTACTTAAGAAACTGACGATCAATATTGAATTAATAATTACATAAAGATTGCATTTTTAGTTTTGAAATACTCGGTTAGTAAACTGCTATTTAATTAAGAAATGGACGATTAATATTAAATTAATATTTAAATAAAGATTGCATTTTTAGTTTTCAAATACTCCATTAGTAAACTGTTATTTAAATTAGAAATGGATGATGAATTAATAATTAAATTAAGATTGCATTTTTAATTTTTAAATACTCAATTAGTAAACCGTTATGTATGCTGTTATTTGTTGTTTATTATGACACGAAACACGTAGAAAGGTTGTATAGTAATAGCTTGAGAGTTAAGTATGCTGCATTTGTTGTTTATTATGACACGACTTTTGATTTTATAATTGTATGTTTTAGTACTTTTCTGGGCAGGCCATGGCCCATCTCTTTCCGCCGTATGTCTAAATTTAGACCAGCTTGCCCTGGATCTTGGCATTGTACTACTTTGACCTCGGTTTTTGTTGTCTTTTTTGTTTTGACGTCTCATTGGGCAGAGTTTGCAAGAAGTCCTTGACATTGCCTTATTGCGAGGAACCGGACGTCAAATTCGTATTGATTTATTATGTTTTTAATTCGACGTGCGCAGCTATACAGTCGGTGACTGCTATTACTGAAGACAGATTGATGTGCAATAACATTTTGCAAAATGAAAATATATTCGATTATGTCTGATTGTAATAATAACAATTAATATACATTATTGCGAAATGATCAACTACAATTTGTTATTTATCACTTTCAATGATCAGTTTTAATACCGCATGTTTAAACCGTTAGAAAATTTATTCCATTTTCACTCTAACGAGTACTGAGAATATCCGGAATAAAACTTTCAAACTAATATTCTGCAGTCTTTCTGCAATAGTTAGTTTATTGTTCAGGTGTAGTTATTTTAATAAATATTTAATAATAACAACACACATTATAGTGAAATTATCAACTATGCTGATATCTATCACTTTTAATACCACATGTTATATCCATTAGGCAATTTAGTCAATTTTCCGTGTAGCCAGTCAAGTGAATGTCCCGAGATTTTACTCTCAGATCAGCGCGGCTGGGATTCGAACCCACGAGCATTCGATTCACATCAGGGTCTGTCATTTAAAACTTCATGACGTCATCTACACCCTCAACCATTGCGCTATTGAGACATTCAATTTAATTCATGGAGACATATTGAGACATTTGTGAGACAACGCGACAAATTGGGGAGTTGCTAACATTTAATTGTCACACCAATTGCGGCATTATGCCCCAGGCTACTTGACCTTCACTGTCCATTCAGCACTACTGTGGTATTTAGCATAGAGAGGAGCTTTATAAATATACTTATTATTAATAGTATTGCTATTATTCAACAATTATTGGATTTATTTGAAGACGAGTAAATCATTCAACACTGAACATAATTAAGTAATTATGTAGAAGAGAAAAGTGAGATGCGTGTAAAGAGTGAATTTTCAAATCTGAATTTTAAAAAGTAGCGCAAGTTAAAAACACAAAACAAAACACAAAATATATTTACTGCTGTACGATATCTATTGTTCATAGCATAAAGAAATTAAAACATGATCTATGCACTAACATCCAGACAAGTAAATAAAGAAATTGTCACATGGTCACGTGTTACAGAATTTATTAGTGATTCATGCATATATCCAGACAGACAATTAGAAATATCTGTAGACATACAGACACACCTAAACATCCCAGAAAGTACAGAAACGAGCATAATTAAGCTATGGGAGATCATACATCGTCCTACTGTTCTCTTTTTCTCGTGTCTTGAGGAAAAATCCTAAGAAATCTATTAACAAGGTCCGTGGGCAATCGTCCATCCGCTGACTTACTCATATCCACTACATCTCCACGCACCTGCAAAATAAATATATCAATCAATCCATTCAGAGTACACAAAATTCCTAATTACAAAAATTTACTAATATTTGCTACATTTTCCACTAGGTCGATAGATCACCCATACCTCATCTTTACACCTAAACTACACGTTTCAACTGTTTTTTTTTTCAAATAGATTTAACGTGTTTTATCATACACAAATGAACCCATTACATAGGCTAATGTGCCTCGGTTAGAGGAATGCATTTGCAGTCCAGCGAATGCTGTAGTTACTTGCTACAAAGAGTATTCTGTTCAAGAGAGTTAACGTGTGGTGTCAAACTGTTAGGTTTGAATCACATCGGCCTTTGCTTTCCTATGAGCAGTTCCATAGGCAGTTGAAAACCTATTTTTCAAAACCTCTTTTCTGTCTAGTGTCCACGAGTTGCGATCAGCGCCTAAACCTTTATTTCTCTTTTCTTTATTTCCCTTTACAGTGGACTGATTTTCTGGATTTTGGAATTTGCACAGTTTTTGGACCTTCGTTTTGCTCGCCGGCTTGATTTTGTATCAATAGTGCTTGATGTTGTCATTGATGACTGTAGCACTGTAAATGTTGCTATGTTAAGTCTGTTTAAGTCCGACTCTAGAACATTCAAATAAAACGAAAAGCCAAGATATGAAATGGATGCGAGAATAATAAATGTAACTGAAGTTGATGAATAGAACAATGAAAATAAAGACAACTTTAAAAGGATGGGTAAAATGGCATGAATAAGTAAATAAGTAAATGAATAGGCATACTATTCCTTATTAAAAGATATGCCCTAGGCAAAATCTCAGAAATCAAAACTCAAATAAAAGAATAACATTTGTATAATATGTTCAGGCTTTCTAAAGGAGCAATTTCTACATCTAAACTGAAAATTTTGTGAAAAAAGAACAAGCAAAATGTTACAGCAATTCTATGAAAAGTAAACTAAACTATTATTGCAACCTTTTCGTGTTGTTTATTGCAGGCGACAAATTCAGTTATCTCTTTTGAGCATCTTCCCTGATCAAAATCGTACTTCTTTAAGCAAACCAAAACTTGTGACAGCTCTTGAAAGCATATTTGTTCTGCAAGTAATACAAAGCATATAAATTAAAATTTTTTTCATAAAATAGATTGTTACACTAATGGGACCACTGTGTTCCACTAGAGTCTAGACTATTGTAACTGACATCTAAACAGAAATCTGTATAAGCTCAATTTCTAGCTGAACCTTTCTCTTACATAACTAGAGCGAAGAGAAGGAGGAAATATCTTAATATTTCTTTAAATAATACTGGCATTTACAATTAAAATTCTAATTTGAACTATTTATCAGCGAAATTCTCGGACAGACTCGGTCTTCTGCTGCAGTTTAAATGCGTATTTAGTAAAAACTAAAACAAAAAACAGCAATGTGGCAAAAAACAACAAAGCAACAAACAAAAGACAACAGAGTAAAAAACAGCAAAGAACTGCAATGTGGTTATTCACCCGGAAGATCACCTGCCAAAACTGTATCGACCAACTGACAACGCTGTCCTTTAGGCTGATAGATCAATAAACTTATTTTTTCTTAAACTAGCGTATTACTTCCAACAGTGTAGTAACTCTAATCTGAGGTTTAATCCCTCGAGATAGGAGGTAGTAATTGGCTATACTTCAGATAAAGTTTAATACATAGCCTTTTCCGACTTTTAGACGTAATCCATGATATACATTATTGTAATATCTTAAGACATTGTTTTTAACTTCTAAAAGTATGTAGAAGCTAAAATTTTGCTCATCATATTGTATATTATGGCCTAGCTAACTTTATAACTGTCATATATATATATATATATACAAGTTGAGAGTTTTAGTACTGAGAAATACATGTCTACTAGGACATTTACAAACAAAAAAGGGAAAACTCACGTTTTCTTCTATCACCCTTCCCCGATACTTGATCGTTTAGGAGAGGAGGCAGACTCTGCTTGTAGGGGTAGACATTTTTATAATTATTGAATTTTCTCATAGGATCGCGAACATTCCTCATATTGGCTTGTCGATGAACTGCAAAAATTTAAAAACCAAAAGCAGTCACTATAATTAATCTATATAAGACAATCTGGCTATGCAAAGAAAATACTAATTTTACTTAGTTCAGTGCTGACGTAGCTGCGTAGTCATACGTCAATGTCAGTATATAGGATTATATATTGGATATATCTTGTTCTAGATATCTAAGAGTTGATGATAAACTTTGAGTATTCAAAAATTACAATGAGATTTGTATTTATATAGATGAGCATTTTTACAGTATTTTAAGAAATCAGACTAATGGAAGTAAAAGGTATACAAAATTGGCGAAAGAGGATCATACAAATAAACAGTCAAAATTAATTGCAAAGCATTGTAAATAAGACGTAGTACATCATGTACTCTAAGTCCGGATGCTCTCACAATTATATAACATATTATATATAGATATAATTATATAGGCCTAATAAGTATGGTAACATTGACTGACATGAAGCACTATAGAATCAATTCAAGCTGATGAGCAAAGTAACAAATTTTGATCTAACAATCGGTGTATATCTAATATCTGGCAGACCAGTTTAAAGAAGAAATAATGTATTATAGATTAATATTAAATAGGAGAACAGTGCATTCTTAATCGATGCCAAGGAAAGACTGGCGAAAATACAAGAAAACAAGTAACTTAGGAAATTACAGTCGCGTTGTCCATGCGTGACCTTCAGATTTGTAAAACATTCTTGACATATAGTCATCAAATTAACTGTTGGAGCACTTCCCAAGCTCAAGACTGCATTATTGCACTAATAAGTAGTCACAGTCACACAATATCATATAGAAACGACCGTTTATAAAATAAGAATCGCAATAAAAACTTTTTACAGGATAGTAATATAACAAATTCAGAGATAGCTTTTGCCAAAGATCCCGCTCCATAAGAAAGAGCTACTACATTAATTAATATATAGCATAGAAAATATTTATTATAAAAATCAAACCCAGAGCAATAAGCAAGGAAACATTATATAAAATAAATACCCAGAAATATAAATTTCTTTAATATCGCTCATCGAGTTTTGGATTCCAGCCATATATCATTATATATCGATACATTTTAATATCTACTCTCTGTTCAATACACATTGCAGAAGACTTCCCCATTGTAATACAACCCGTCCCTATCTGTGTCATTAACCAAATTATATAGATATACTCCTATATTTGGCAAATTGTGGATTAAATGCATTTAATCAATAAGTGGCTATATTTATTTAATCTTCTATCAACCTCAGAAGTTTTAAACAAAATGGTAACAGTTGTTAAGTAAACAAAAACAAACATGTGAGGTTATTGTGAAATTCTAATAATTTATAACTGAAATTTATTTTCCTGTATGAAAGAAATTATATTTTAATTAGACCTTAGATATGGTTGATAGGTTATATTTATATAACTTTATCCTGAAAATGTAGAGTGATATGTAGTGGTTTACAACAAAGATTTCTTACAGTTTCTTATTATCTAAATCTATATTCATTCTACAATTCATATTTGCTGATATGTAAGCTATTTCTATTTAAGGATTAGTTACGAAATTATTTTCAATATTTCGAAATTAGGATTTTTCGAAATCGCCTACAAAATATAAATTCTTTATTCTTAAAAGAAATGACATAACTTGTTACATTGTTACTCAATATTTCGAGTTAGAACCGTAGATCGAGATGAAATATTAGCAAATAGCCTTTATAAGATGTAGTTTGCTGATTTGTGCTGCAATCTCTGAAACTTTTAGTATTTATTGTTAACTAGTAGTATTGTTATTGTTAATCTGTAAAATTTGTTAAATCTTATAGATTAATAAATTGTAATTTATTAATCTGTTGATTTCCTTGTAGGTGATATTATACACAGCTATAACTACTTTAATTAATTAAGAACTATATACAGGATGGAGCGTGAAAAGAAGATTCTTGATTTGCCGGATGATGTACTATTTGTCATACTATCATTCCTTGACATACAAACACTAGGTCGTGTTTCTTGCGTGTGTCAGCGATTGAGGAATTTGAGTCTGAGTGATCATGTCTGGTTATCATTGAGGCAAGACAGCCTTACGTTGTCTTCTAAACGAAGAGAAAAGTAAGTAAATGATGCCTTACAAAAATAGTATATTAAGAAATTTAGAATTTAATTGTGTATATGGTCATTTGCTATGACTTAGTTTTACTTGGTTTTCTGAAGATTTCTAAGCCAAAATTAACGAATTTAGAACACTCCTGTGTTTTCTAATGTAAAAGATTCAGGCGTTATTGAATCTGACAAGGGCTCTTCATCAACTGATTTTCTTAAATTCAAAGATATCTAGTATTGTTAATGTATTTTATTTTCTTGTATTCTATCTATGCAGGTATTATTTACCTGTTCTAATCATATACTATTCAATGTGGTATTTACATAGCTCTATTATTTGTCCTGCCATACCATAATGCAATGTCATTTTAAACCATCCATAATCTTTTGTAATTAAGCTTGATTTAAACCAGGTATACCTTGAGTGTCTGCACACCTCACATCATCCAGCAATTGATCGTCAATATTTCTTCCTCAGCAATTATTATTATAATTATTTAGAGCAGCATTAAGCCATTTTCCTCCTGCTATAGGATTCATTTCTCAATCATTATTAGTCCGTCACTGAGTAGCAGGCATATATTAGCAATGAAATTTGTTGTGCATATTATACTGGTTACACTTGTTATTCTAGTTAGACATATAATGTTTGAAGCACTGGATGTAACATGTGATTTGTCGTCATTCAATGATTGTGTATAGACGTATTACGTTTTAATTACTGGATGTAGCATGTGATTTGTAGTCTTTCAATGATTGTGTATAGACTTATTATGTTTGAAGTACTGGATGTAACATGTGATTTTTTGTCATTCAATGATTGTGTATTTATAGTAGATACCTTTCTATGAAGGATCACTGTAGAATCTCACATCGATTGGCCAAAGCTCAGTGGGACAACATTATCATAGGCCTTCATAGAATAAGGTTAGCCGTTTTTAATCTCTCTCTCTTGGTGCTCTGCCTATTGGCATGTCCATGGTATATACCGCCTCTACTGTTCTCTATCTTGCATTTTCCTCTTCAGGTCCACATATGTGTGGATCTTTAAATCATCTATAACATTCCTTTTGATATACCCTTATTCTTGGGGGATACTGCTTATGACGAGGTGGGCCCCCTATGCCTTCGTCAGCTTCGACTAACAATTACTGGGCAGGGGCGTCATTTCCTGAAAAAACAATCCTATTTACCCACACTTTAATCTCTATAGGGCCTGCAGTCCTTCTTGATTTACTGTTATCGTTAATTTTTAACCAGTTCTGTATAATAAATTTTGTTCAGTGCAGTAGATTTTAGAAGTACTATAGATGCATCTTATTATAGCTATCGTTGAAGTTTACACCTGTGTTGTTTCTACAGACAGATGCCATGTCTAGCATTGTTGGACGATAGGTTACTGACGACCTACAACAATTCCATTAGATGTTACTCGCAATTGGCACAAAGGAAGCGTGGTAAAGGGTTGCCGTTCGAAAATTTCTATGTCCACGAGTTTGATATCAGTCGAATGGTTGCAGGAGGAGATCATGTTGTTATTGGAGACAGGTACATTTTGTGATCTAAGATTCTTTGTTGCAGACTTGAAATGTTTAGTTATGCTATTGAATATATTGCCTAGTTTTATTTGTGCTCTATTTTTACTATTTTTGATTTGTTGAATCTTAATGTAGCGTGGCAAGATTACGATAAATTCTCGTTTATACGATAAATTCTCGTTTAAAGAGCATTAATTAAATTGTATTTTTTGAATATTTTTATTTATGTGAGTGAATTTCGGGTGAAGCTAAATGACTTGAAATGGAATTTATGATTATGAAGTCAACTTTAGCTTATTAAGTTATATAGGTGTGTTGATGATTGCAAGTTGTTTGTTTTCGCCATTGATTGGTTATTGGTTGTTTAGACATACCATTTTGCTCTAAAATTCTATACATAATGGCTACAGATTGTACAATTTTTATATAAATTATTACTCACATATTTCAATTATTTGAACAAGTCAAGTTATTAGGCATTTTTATATTGTGAATCAATTGAATCGCTTTAAAATATTGGGATTTTAAAACTTTAATCTTACTAAATTTACTATTAGGTAAAGCTTAATGGCATTATACATGTTTTTAAGGCATATTCCTTTGTAATGTCCAAGCCGTTACAAAATAGTCCAGACATAAACAGCATGCGTAATACGAGGCTACGAAGCAGGGTCTGAGTAAGGCAATGGGAAACCACCTTATTAGCCAATATTTTTAAAGCTAATGACAATATTGAAGTTCAGTAATGATTTATTCTTTGTGAAGTTTTCTATTTGTTGATCAGAGGAGTTCTCATACTGAGCCTCAATGCTGGCTATGATAAGGAATATATACCTTAAACCTGTCACTTGACAGATTTCATTATTGTATAATATTTTGTTATAACATGCCTTCATAACAAATTAATCAGTATGAATTTAGCGTCTGGTTCTGCGCCATAAGGCAATTTGAAGAACGTCAGATTTGCTTGTGTGTCCTAGGAATGGCAATGTGTTGGTGAAAGAAGCATCTACCGGTGAGACTATTCAACAGATTCATCGTGCACATGATCAGGATGTCCAGGCATTGGCATTGTCTTCAAATATCATAGTATCAGGATCTCGTGATGCTACTGTAAAGGTATTTTAAACAATGACATATCTAGTCGTTGTTGTTGTTGTTGTTGTCGTTGTTGGTGTTGCTTTGTGTATAAATATCTTAGTATTTTTCATTTTCCTGATATGTTATCTTCCCAGATACTAACCCTGACAGTGTCGTGATGCCACTGTAAAGGTAATGTATATAATAGCACATCTAGTCGTTGTTGTCGTTGTTTTGTGTATAAATATTATAGTATCAGGGTGTCATGATGGTACTGTAAAGGTAATGTAGATAATTATGTATCTAGCTGGTTGATGTTTTAGAACTGAGTAGAATAATCACTTTTTACACTACTTTAAATTGTTAAGTTGTTAGGAGGCCAGTACGTACAAGAATTTGTTTCTTCCTCGAGTGTTCATTCCTGAATGATCTATATAAGAGGGAAGGAATTAGGATTAAAAAGTGAGAAAAGGCCGTACAGGCATTGGCTGAACGATTTCGATTGCTAGCACATTTCTGTATAATTGTAGTCACTATTATGGTTAAGCGGTTTAAAGATTATCCAGTATTGCTGTGTGTTAATAATTTCTTATGCAGGCATTTATAAAGTTTGAATTTTTCGCAGTTTCCAAAGAGCTGTTTTAATCACAACTCTGTTGTATGAGTATCATAAATATTATACTTAATTCATATTAATAATGAAATTTATCATCCTCATCATCATCATCTTTCCTTGAATCCCAGTTTAACTAGGGTCGGGATACGAATAGACTTTCTCCCGTCCTCTCGGTCCCACACCATATCATCAGTCAATCCCCTATTTTTCATGTCCTTAACTACCGCATATCAGCAACACTAATAATGAAATTTATAGAAAGATTAAATTTTTGTTTTTAAGGTTTGGCGGCTACAAGGTACAGGCAGCTCTAGTGAGACTCCACCTCTTCATACCATAGCTCTAGCAGATCGTGTTTGCTGCACGGCTGTTGACACTGTGGCAGGGTGATTATAATATTTAGAAGGTCTCAATAGCGCAATAGTTAGAGGTGAAGATAACTTCATGAAGTTTTAAATGACAGATCCTGAGATGAATTGAACCCTCGTGGGTTCGAATCCCAGCCGCACTGATCTGAGAGTAAAATCTCGGACATTCACTGGACTGGCTACACGGAAAATGGACAAATTGCCCAACGGATTTAACATGTGGTATTAAAAGTGATAGATATCAACGTAGTTGATCATTTCACTATAATGTGTGTAGTTGTTGTTGTTATAAATCTAATTAAGCTCAACATTCATATAGAGAATGACATTCATAACATTCTCCAAAAAGCAGAAAGGGCATTCGCTTGGTGAGCGTCTAAGCTCCAGAAATTACTACAACAATTACAACGAATGGAAATGTCTCAAATAGGGGATTGGCTGGTGGTGTGATGTAGGACCGAGAGGATTTGAGATGGTCTATTTGTATCCAGACCCTGGTTAAACTGAGATTCAAGGAAGGTGGATGATAATGATGATGAAAACATTCATATAGAGCTTTTGATATTAGCAGCACTAGTATAACTCATCGATGAAGATGTTGTTAAATCTAAATTCTACTCTGGTTAAAATAAATATTACATGATAGCTTTGAATAAATTATTATAAAGCTGGTAAAGCTAAGGTTAACGTTAGTTTCCTCACTCGAAAGCGATGTCAGCGACGAGCGAGCCTAGGATTTGAACCCCGCACCTACTGATCCGCGGTCGAGTATCTTATCAACTTCGCCTCTGACTCCAGCCAGTGAATTATTAAATTATTGAGAAATGAAGGACTGTACTACCTTGTTGGACATGTTGGGAGCATGTTTGTTTGCTGTACAAGAAGTCACTGGAACGATGACTGGTGTACCATGTGACCATATCATTGTGGTGTGGAGATAGACTGTAAACTTTGCTTTAGTGCTTTTGGAAAATTACTGCAGTAACTTGTCAGGTAGTGTCGATGTTTGCGATTGTTATAATTTGAGGTGCATAGATGTCATATGTAAAAAATTATGAAATCTTTTCTATTACAACTGAGTATATCATTTAGTGTAGATTGTTTCTATTGTTGCATATGTTAGGAAGTACGTCATTGGCACCGCAGGAGTTAAGTTTCTACCTCCACTGCAACTCTGGGACTTGAATAGGTTTGTTTAAAATCTTATTGCTGAACTTTTCATTATTATTCTCAGGACACCAGTGGCTAAAGTTGGGGGGCCGCAGGGGAACTCAGTTCCCCCAGGTCTCATTTTTAATGAGATGCTTTCCCCTGCTATGAGCACATATTGAGACTTTGTAAATACATTCACAGAGGGGCCCGGGCAATTCTGACCTTTCCCTAGCTCTCAATTCCAACTTCAACCACTGCAGGATCCTGCTCCTCATATTTAGACAAAAGTAATGCTTACGAAATATCTTAGTTCAAATATCTTTCTTCACATTTTTCTTAAAATGATATCTAACTATGTGGGCACCTATTCTCCAGCATTTGCTACAAAGTATTCTAAAACCTACCCTAGTTACTGGGATCATTATCATACTCGTCCCTTGAGGAAGATGATGATGTTGCCTATAACTGTGTTCGTAACAGGTTTTAGAGGAACCTCTGCTCATATATCTGTTTCCAGGCATTCACAATGCATCCAACGGCACTGTCTACAGTTGGAGCATGCTGTTTGCAGAAAGAGATTATGATGTCATATTGCACGATTATTGTTTTCAGTAATTGCATTGTAGGTGGCTGTGATAATTCCTTCCTTTTGCTAAAAATGACTATAGTGAATGTTCTGAAAAAAAACTTAAGTTTATGTATTTTTCTAGCATTCATTTATGATAGATAAGTTGGTAATCCAGAACTTTGTAGATATGTTGCTTGTAGGCGCAGATTTATTTTTATCTAGTAGTAGTTGAGGTCACAGTGCTGATGTTATGTTTCAGTTCGACAGTTGTTAGCATACAGTGCTGTGGTATGTAATGCTATATATGTGAAAACTATTAGCCCACTTCTGCTGTAAATTCAGTGATTTGTTGTACTCGGTTGTAGGCTGTTGTTGTTGTTGTTGTGTATTCTTTTATACTGCTGTTGTTGTTGTTTGCTGTTGTAGGCTGTTGTTGTTGTTCACTGTTGTAGGCTGTTGTTCGTGTTCACTGTTGTTGTTCACTGCTGTAGGCTGTTGTTCTTGTTCACTGTTGTTGTTGTTCATTGTTGTAGTCTACTATTGTTGTTGTTGTTCATTGTTGTAGACTACTGTTGTTGTTGTTGTTGTTGTTGTTGTTGTAGTCACTCACTGCTAGGCTACTTGGGTGAAGACTACAGACACGGCGCTGGTGTGATGGACGCACAATTTGAATCTCCTCATCATCTTCTGTCGTGTGGCTATGATACCATTGTTAGACTGTGGGACCTCCGCATGCCTTATCTTAAGTGGTTTGTCGCTGGCTTCTATTTGTTGTAGCGTAGGATATTGTCTTTGTTGCCCTATTTATTTAACGCATACAGTATGATAATTACTATTATGTGTGTACTTCTGTGTTCAAACGTACTAAATGGAAAAGTGTACTTGAGTAGTGTGATTACTATGTTTAGAGTTACTCAGTTTAGAGTTAGTCCAGTCTAGTCTATATAACTAGACTATATTCTCTGTGATGTTATACAGTGCACTGAGCATGGAGGATACATACGACGAGACGGTGTATTGTGTGAGAAGTGCGGGGGAACATGCTGTGCTGGCTGGTATGGCACGACACGCTCTGATTGAACTGTGGGACAAGAGATCGACCAAGCAACCGGTTCATCTCTTCTTCTCCGGTGGCAGTGGGTCTCGCAGTAGTCCTGTATATAGTCTTGCACTAGATAGCGCTTGTATATATGCTGGTCTCGACCTTAGCATAAGAAAACTCGATTTTGATATTTAGCTTTTAAGTTAATTTGACTGATTTATTTTAATTTTTATGAATGACTATTTCATTATGAAGTCATTCCTTTAATAAGTTCGAGAAGCCGTCTTAATGGCCTACTCTTCTTTGGAGCTAAATATTATTAATGAGACCTTGGCACTATTTCTTTCTCATATGAATATCAGGATGGTTCAAGCCTCCGGTAGTGATACTGCAAATCTAATATTAAATTGTTGAGTTTTTAAATAATTGATTATTCAGAATTGTTTACTGAAACATCTCAGCTTCCTGGAGGTTTTAATTTTCTAGATGGTTATGTGGTCTGTGATATTGTTTATTTTACTAATATTTCTAGCATAGTTTAGTAATATTGTTTAATATTTCTACAAAATTTCAACGAATGGAAAAACTTTAAAAGAAGGTCCATTCCTATCCTGACCCTAGTTAAAATGGGATTTAAGGGAAGAAGATGATGATGATGATGATATTCTAGTAATATTGTAAGTGAGAGTTGTCTGAACTCTACATTTTGAACGTTAGGTATCTTTCTAACGGTGAATGATAAGGAAGTATTTTTATTCAGCAATCTAGGTAACTAGATTTCGGTTTGTTGAATATAAAAGTTCAGAATTTTATAAATAAAGGCTGCTGCAGAATCCTGAATATTACTGCAGCCTATTCTTGCCATTTAGCTTAGGCGTTGTTATCAACTGGTGTATAATTTAGGAATATTGCAATAATTAAAAAATAAATTTAAAAATACTTTGTGGATATATTGAGCCATGTATAGTGTGAATATTTAGGGCCTACTTTATTGTATATGAATATTTATTTCTCAGAATGAATCCATTAAAAAACATTTGTTTATAACAGTACTTTTAAGTTTTTATCAATAAATTGCAATATCTTTTTAATGAACTATTTTTTAACTTTTTCTATTATAATGAACCATGTTGATAGACTGGGGCTCTTTTTAACAGCTAATTAAGACAGATGGATCAGAATTATGCAATCTAAGTATGGATGTTGTTGTATAATGTTGTTATATATTGTATAATCTAAGTATGGATGTTGTTGTATAATGTTGTTATATATTGTATAATCTAAGTATGGATGTTGTTGTATAATGTTGTTGTATATTGTATAATCTAAGTATGGATGTTGTTGTATAATGTTGTTGTATATTGTATAATCTAAGTATGGATGTTGTTGTATAATGTTGTTGTATATTGTATAATCTAAGTATGGATGTTGTTGTATAATGTTGTTGTATATTGTATAATCTGAGTATGGATGTTGTTGTATAATGTTGTTGTATATTGTATAATCTGAGTATGGATGTTGTTGTATAATGTTGTTGTATATTGTATAATCTAAGTATGGATGTTGTTGTATAATGTTGTTGTATATTGTATAATCTAAGTATGGATGTTGTTGTATAATGTTGTTGTATATTGTATAATCTAAGTATGGATGTTGTTGTATAATGTTGTTGTATATTGTATAATCTAAGTATGGATGGATGTTGACAAATCCCATGAAGATCAACGAATGTTTTGTTAAGATTTACTGTCCGAGTCCTCATCTCAATGCAACATCAGGGGCGATTGTTCCAATTAATTTTCACATCATCATCATCATCTTCCCTTAAATCCTAGTTTAACTAGTGTCGGGATACGAATAGACCTCCAATACTCTTTGTCCCACACCATATCATCAGTCAATTCCCTATTTTTCATGTCCTCCATTCGTTTACATTTTGCAGCAATTTTTTCCAATTTATTTTCACAACATTAAATTTATTTATTGTTATTAATTTATTGTAAGTTATTCTTATCCCATTGTTTCATATCATTTGAATACTAAATCAGGTTAAGCTGTTTAATATTTCTGCAGTGCAAATCAAAGCAATGCGGTGATTTAAAAAAACTGCAGTTCTTAATATAAAGTCAAACAAAATCTGAAACACATCTAAAGACTATACATGTACTTACATAAATACAGGAACTTGCATTATGAAATGAATAGTGATGTAAAAGTTACACTTCTATTTTTTAACGGTATGTTTTAGTAAAAATGACACATAATATTTAACACTGTATAAATAGTATGAACCTTTCTAATTGTAAATGATAGAACTTTTAAGATAGTAAAAAAGCTAAAAACGTTGCACCATAGGATATCAGAGAATGGGTGAAAATTTTTCATGTTGGTATACTTTCTATAAATAAATTACAAATTGGACACAATTTAATAAAATGACAATATTAACTATGACCTTTGAAATTAATATATAAAGCACACATAACAAAAACTCCTCCTTGATTATTTAGTTTCTCATTATAAAAAGACGGGCTCTATCCTAATATACGGCAAATACATCAGCTTATCTCAGATATGTAAATGCAATAGAGTGCAAATAAATAAGGCACCACGCAAAAGGATAAGTTCCATTCCTTTTAAAAGTCGCGCTAAGGTATAAAAGGTAAATAATATAGAATAGTCAAAGGTTAATATATAGAATAGTCAAAGTGTAAAAATGAAAACCATAACTCAATTTATAAGAAATATAGATTAAGATCAATGCTGGTAGTTGATCAATATATTACTCATCAAATTATCTAATCATATTTCATCACACAATATAATAGACAATGAAAATGACCGTCAATCAAAGGCGATGATCAAATCAGTATGTGGGGATTCAAATCCTGGACTATTCCGTCACTGATATAGCCTTCGAGAGTTGAAAAACTAACGTTAACATCCGCTTTACAAAAACAAACTGAAGTCGAATTTAAAAATAAACAATATAATGTAGCCTATGTAGCGCACATTCTACAAGTTAAACCAGTTGTAGAAAAAAATTATCTTAATATATTAGATTGTTTAGACAACATTCAAATATTTAAAAGAAATACCTAAATTTAAATCTGATCCTAAATACACAATAATCAATTAAAATACTATACTTCGTTTGTAATGGTTCTGACATCATCCTTGGAAGACGAAACGGACGTTAAACCTTTATTACTATTATTATTGTTAAAATTCCAAATAATCCAGTAGATTCAACTCTAGAAAGCTCTTTATTTAAACAATGCAATCGATCTTCACAATATAAATAGCACCTCATAATATAAATACCAATAAATACAACGCAGCTCTGGGGATAACTCAAACAAAAAAAATTAAAAAAACAGTAAATTAATGGTAAAGGGACACAAGATGGCTACAAAATACTCAAAGGGTTATCTTCTCACAGTCCTAATTCAGACAGGGATAGATTGAAAAACACAGCAAATAGAAGTAAAATATATACATATACTACAACCAAATGGTTGACACATTACAAAACAAGTGATGATATTTCTTTTAAAATATTTATAAACGGGCATACTTTATTTGGAATATGTATATATAATTTTTCGCTTCAAAATATACACGTTAATATTTGTGCCTTTTCAGATTTATTATTTTGGGTCAAACATTTTACAAACTCTTCTTAAATTTATAGACGGTTAGTAAGTTCTGTACAATTCTATACAAACAAACTACATGGCAGCAACAGTAAAGTGTTTACAATTTAACAAATTTTTATCAATAGAGCAGTATATTAATATCCCTGAAAGACAAGATTGATTTGAACAATATTATTCATACAACAGCAAAATCCAGTGTATAGCACAACAAAATTTCTTTTGAAAAACTCGGCAAACTCTGACTCTATGGGGATAGAAGAAAATGGTGCATGATTAATTTTTGAAACAGTATAAATGGGAGGTGATATGACCGAATGGTTAGTGTAGTTGAATCAGAAGAATGTGACCTTGGTCAAAATCGCCTGCAAGTGTTCAACAAATCTCCTAGCACTTAGGGATGGTTAATCATGTATCCGAGCTAGCTACCACCATCACCGATATTCGATCGCGGACCAGTATGTGCGGGTTCAAATCCTGGGTTCGCCTGTCACTGACATCGCTTTCAAGTGAAGTTAACATTATCTTTACCAGCTTTTTATCAATTGGTGCCAAATTAACGTTAAATTTGATATTATTTGAAATATAGTATATCATGACATAATACAATGGAAAGGTAACAGACACAATAGGAACATGTAAAGGAGTTTTTTAGACAGGTCACCGTGCTAGTCATTGCTATGAAAAAGGTTGTTTCAAGCGAAAAACAATAAAACCAAAGCAAAATAGGTTAATGCCACAATTCCAATACTACCAATTCATACTAGTAACAAGGGGTTTAAGAGAATCTTCTAAATAGGTTAGACTTTAATCACTGCCCTATTTCTTAGCACTATGATGACGTAACTCCTCTTTTCCCTGGCTGATTTCTTGTTGCAGTTCTTCAGGAAACTTTACGAGACGTATCGTAACATGATCATCTCGTCTCTGGAACAGCATCTCACCTTCAAATTCCACCAGACCTTGCTTGCGCGCCCTCATCAGCATGCCTACCAGCTGAAAAGTTTAAACCACTATACAATTCAATTCGAAATCATAAACATAAACAAAAATGAAAAAATAAGAAATAAATAACAGCGAGCAACCTGCATTTCATAGTTCACGTAAACATAAACGTTCAAATCATGGTTAGAGTAATAGACTATGAATCCCGTTGTAATAACATAATACCACGATATTGGAATTTTAATTATATGGTCACTTCATATATTTAATTTAATCTAATCTATTTCACACTGCCAATGCTATCAAAATTAAAAGGGCTCCAGTGCACTTAACAACACGAAATTTGATATAGTGAAAAGCACAAAACATTTATAAACGCTGTTCGATTGAGCCATCCCCTTACAAATAAAATAGCTTTTTAATATTTTGTGAACTGATATATAATAAAATGGCCTATAGATTTAAATGAATGCCGGACAAAACCCCCAGGAAAAACCCACCCTAGGAAAAAACCTCTCCAGACAAACCCTCCCCCTACAACTAAGGGATTAACATAATTAATTAACTAGTTAATAATTAAATTAATGAATTAATTGGTTAAATAATAAATATATTACTATATTAATTAATATATATATATATATTTATATATATTAATACAGTCATTAATAAATAAATAAAGAAATTCATTAATTCGTTCTTCTGTGTATCTCGATATAGAGCATGAAACGTCTCAAGATTTCTCCATAGCTCTACTGCATCTGTGATGCCGCAGCTGTCCTACAGAATGCACAGAATCCAAAGCTACCGCTGTTGGTTTCAGCCATTGCGATTGTTCTTCATCATTTCTATTTTCCCTACAAATTGTCATTATGATGGGCCATAACTTGTTTTATGTTCTACTGCAATTAAAGTTTCTGATTTTAAAAATGATTTAAATCAATTTAAATCGGTCTAATTAAATCGGCCGATTTAAGTCATCTCAACCCTGATTTGAAGCTCTATCTATAGAGAAATTATGAGATACTAATCTTTCATGTGATATTCGTTTTAAAAGTAAACGCAATTCTTAGTGCATTTTCATAGTAAGCATTTACATAAAAGAGCTAAGCAACTGTAACGATATAGTGTAAAAAATAATGGAGAAATGGATTTTTAATTAAATAGTAACATTTACCTATATATGCATAAATTTTGTTGTCTGTAGGCTGCTTATAGTGTAGCAGATTAATGAACATTTTCCTCTGATATAATTCTAGTATCACGGAAAACTGCCAAAGTCAGTGTTTATATCATAATGATTACAATTGTAGCACTTAAGTGAAGTACATGTAATATTTGCATATGTGTATTGAGCACGTGACACCAATTAGAATTGAATTGAACAATTGAACAAATGAAAACAATTGAAACTATAAACCATACAGCTAAAACATCTATAAATACCTTATTCGATATCCTGGTATAGAACTCAAACAGAGGTCCAAATGTTACAGTGCAGGTCCCGTCAGGTTGCTTAGAACCAATCTGCTGGATTATATCGCAAAGTTCAACGATCTCTGAGCTGACATGGACTCCAGCCTGCTTTCCCCTATACTCAGTCCTGGAACCAGCCACTGGACATCCATAGTTAGGATCATCAGCGTGGACACCGAGATCCTGGTAGTGTCTTCCACGAAAGTTCAGTCTCTGAGGTGATGATTCTGAATGAGCCTGTGATGATGCTGGATGATTTTGAAATAATTTGTTTTTAGTAGAAAACCGAACATTAGAATTACTACTTTCTTCAGAGGTTACGCTACTGGAATCCTGTCTAATGTTAGAGAAAGCCTTGGGTTTTTGTGTATCCATCATGTTGACAAGTTACATGATTATAATATAATCCTGGTAAGTCAAATTTCCTATAGAAAAAATTTCGAGTTATAAAAAATGTCCTAGACAAAAAATGTATGCAATGCAATGTTATAGCAACTTTTATTACAATATAATCTAAAGCAATACAGCTGCATGCATTGCAGATCTAAATTTTGAACCTTCTTTTTGCTCATCGATTTGGATTTGTATCAGTAGTGCCTGATGTTGTCATGGACGACAATAGCACTCCAATTGTAGCCGTTGTTACTGTTATTATGTTATAATATGTTGTTAGAATGTCTTCATAGCCTAGGGGTAACGTCATGAAGTTTTAAAATGACAGATCCTGAGGTTGGTATTAAAAAGTGATAGATACAACATAATTGATCATTTCACTTCTTCTTTTCTCTGTTTAACGTCACTTTGTGGACACCAGAGCAGCCTCTTTTACCCACTGTCTCCACTGACACCAGTCCTGGGCAAGATCATAGACATCACTCTGTGCTAGGTTATATTTAGTGTCTACTTGTACTATTTCTTTATTATATTGTTTAATTAAAGTATATTTATTTCCCATTCCTAATTTCATTTTAATATTTGTTATTCTATAATTTAGAGCTTTTCTTACTGGAATATTTTTATCCAATCTTAGCATATGTCCTATCCAACTGAGTCTTTTGAATTTTATTAATTCACTCCATGAATTTTCTTGTGTTCTGTCATATAGGTCCGTATTGCTAATTATGCGTGGATATTTTATATTTAATATGGTTCTCAATAGTTTTCTTTGGAATATATCTATATTACTTTCCATTCTTTTAGTTATTGTCGATAATTCACTATTATATAAAAAGATTGATAAATGTATTAAGAAATAGGAAGAAGAGTTGGATAGGACACATTCTAAGAGGGGAAGGTCCATTAAAAGAGGTCATAGAAGGTAGAATGGAAGGAAAAAGAGGCAGGGGCAGGCCGAGATTAGGTATGTTAGGTTAGATGATTTAAAGACCCACTCATATGTGGAAATGAAGAGGAAGGCAAAAGACAGAGAAGAGTGGAGGCATTATATACCATGGACCTGCCAGTAGGCAGTGCACTAAGAAAGAGAGATATATGGAAAGATAGGTTTGATATATATATTAAATATTTTAATTGTTATTTTCAAGCTTAACCCATTAATGCCTACAATCCCATATATGGGACGCTAGCTAAACCTATGCGAAAAATAATCAATTCAATTGCTTTTGTCAAAACGATTATACAGCAATGTTGTAGGATATTATTAAAGACATTTAATCAATAAATAACGAAACAATACGTTTCCTCGCTCCAGTTCTCAGGCACAAATTCTCCATCTTGTTCTCATTTTACAAACAACGACGTTCACACATTAAAAAAGCTAAGATGCATTATTTGGAAACCTAATCCTAAAATATTTTTTGCTGATAGCGATACTCCTAGATGCCCTTAGAAATGTGTTAATTATCAAAATATGGTTGGTTTAAATTTTCCATAAAAATTTGTTACACTTTCGTGCATCCCATATATGGGATTGTAGGCATGAATACACACGGTTTGACATATCATTGTAACATGATAAAATTCTGTTACTATCTTCTAGATTTCCAAACTTTTTCAGTATATGCCACTATATCACTCAGAAATAGTATTTTTTACTTTTTTTCTAAATTATTGTCAAGCTGTAAATTGTCTGTTCAATGAGGTAGGCCTATCTGCCGTGTATTAGTGCATTACAGCACGGGTACATGCAGTATAAATGTGATAGCAGAACTTCCACCACTGATGATATACCAACTCTACTATGACAACCTGCTTACCCCTCTAAAGCTTATAATTGAACTCTCTACAACAGGTAGTAGATATTGTAGTGGAATTGGTGCAACAGGAACCATCCGTGTAAGCCACGCATACAAATATCCCCTGACCAACCTCAAAAATAGGAAAGAACATGGGTGTTTTGAAAGTCTTTAGGATGAGAAGTCAAACATTTTGTTGTTCGTTGAACTGATAGTTCTGCTTTCACAGATTTTCACCTCGAATTGCCATGGTGTAGGCCTACTTGCTATTCGACTTGGAAATATCAAGCGTTATTCTAGAGTGAAAGGGCGTGTGTTTGAGGTGCAGCAAACATACTTGTGCTTGTCTTACTCGCGTGAAATGAGAGGTAAGGACCAAATTGATCAAAATTTATCTGCCTATACACTGCATAGTGCATACCATGTAATAAATGATGATGGTCACTCTTCACATAAATGTCGATCGTATGTCGCCAAGCAGAATGCACGACTCTCCATAGAAAGTCACCAGAAATACTAAGAAAACCATTGGAATTGCTGCAATTTTGGTGAAATGTATACCAAGTGTATTTGATACGATACACATTTCGTTGAAGCTAGGGCAGACCACTGTGTATCAAGTCTCTGTAGATCGCCGTGTTCTTGCTGATGTACATTTTGATCATCAAGATCATTACACAGACCACAGCAAAACATAGCTGTATAGTGAGAGCTGTAGAGGAAAGTCTAAATACATATGCTTGAAGAGCAACCTATGCATGTAGGCCTACAGTAAGTGTATTGCAAACTAATACACCTTATACACTGTAAAATTTGATACTAATAACAAGTCTGAGTTATTTTGGACTGATAGGACTAGCTAAAGTTAGTGCCAAAAATAGTGCATGTGATTTTTGGTCGTGTTGAGCAGAGCTAGGCACCTTACCGGATTGTTGTAGCACATATTACCCGTAAAAATTATTTAAATATGTGCCAGACTCTTAATTCTTAGATTCCTATACTGATTTGATGTCTCAGATACAATGATATGCTGTATGATGAACAATTAACACATCACAAGCGATGGTTGAAAATACGCGTGCATTCGTGCCTATGATCCCATATATGGGACGCATATATTATTAAAGATATTTTTCACAAAAGTGAAAAAAATCCGGAAATACCACCTGATCCCATTATTGTGACCCTAAAGACTTGTCACCAACAAAAATTATGAAGCAAAGAAAAGTTGGGCATTAAAGGGTTAATTTTTTATTTCTTAGTTTAGATTTATATTTATTAAATGCCATCATTGATAGTTTTTTCCTTTGATTTAAATATTTTTCTGTTTCTACCATACTAACTAAGTATTCAGTATTTTACCATTGCATATCATCTATTGTGTTTGGTATAATTATTTTTCCCGTTTAATCTTTATTTATCGGTAAATCTCTCCTTTTTAATCTATTTTCCTACATATTCTATTAGTTCATCAGATTTGTTATTTCCAAAAATAATCCATCCCATATCATCAGCAAACTGCTGATCTATTGTTTCTATATTTATTTTCTCATTTTTTTGTTTTTATTCCAATATGTATGATCTTGTATTTTTACTGGTATATTATTATCTTCTTTTGCATTTAAAGCTATAGCTAGATAGATCATTGCACTATAATGAGTGTTTACTTTATAAAAGTATTTTGGACGGCTCTTCAGGATTTTGGAATTTGCACCGATTTCGGACCTTCTTTTTGCTCGCCGGCTTGAGTTTGTCTCAATAGTGCTCGATGTTGTCATTGATGACTGTAGCACTCTAGCTGTTGCTATTATTATTATTTATTATTATTAATTAAATTATTAAAGCTAATCAGCTGATCTTTATTTACTTTGTTTGATCTTCTTTGGAGTTCTTGGGTACGTCCTCCCTGGGTTGCCACCTCGAGATATTAGAATAATTTGAATTGGGACTCCCGTCACTTCGATCCTAAGGTACGTTAAGTACTTTTAGGACTTATTAGAGATTTAGCTGAAGTTTGAACTTTGAAAGTTTCTGAGTCAATCAGTTGTGAGGTCAGAACTTGTATAGTCTCTATATTGACTTAGAAAGTTGTCGAGTTCATCAATATTGTTGAGATGGGAATTTTATGAATTTCCAGAGTTCGGGTTCGGTTCGGTTCGTTGAAAATGAAAGTTCGGTTCGGTTCGGGTTCGGTTAGCAGTTGACAATTTGAGAGTTCGGTTCGATTCGGTTAGTGGAAAATGAAAGTTCGGTTCGGTTAGGGTTCGGTTCTAACAAGGGTTCGGGTTCGGTTCGGGTTCGGTTTGCTTTCCAACTCGCAAGAGTTCGAATCGAGTTCGAAATGGTTTGGTTTGGATAATGTTGCGATTGTTTAACTTTACTTATAATAATCATGGTTATGACCAACATGTTTAAAATGGTTTATGGTAAATATGCTTAAAATTCATTAAGTCATAATAGCTGCCACATTTTTTCATCTGTGTCAGAACATAGAATTCGATCAGTAGTCAAACTGCCTTGTGAAAATTGAGCTCAGTAGGCCTATCTAACACAATCTCAGTGTATACAAAGGATTAGGACTCAAATACTTCAATCATAATCTCTGTCTCTCCGAGACATTCAATCATAATCCAAAACCGTCATCACGTCAAAAACGTACATCGTGAGCATACGTGCATACTCGGTCATTATGAGTGCTTATTTTCTTATGTGTCACTTCTTGGACATAGTTCTATATGCTGTATAATCGCATGTTTGTTTGTATAGTATAATAAAACGCATATTAATCAAAACTTGCCTATTCTAACTTGCTCGTGAAAGCAGCCGGATATAAGTAAATATAGTATAATATACGAGGTAAACATACATTTAGTATATATACTATATGTAGGTCCTATATATAGTAGACTATATGTACATATACTGTATATAATATATATATATATATATATATATATATATATATATATATATATATATATATATATATACATATAGTCACGAATTCTCTTTTAATTAGTCGTGACAGATTTAACGCACATTTCCTTGACTATTGGTGTAAGAGCTAACGAATCTCTTGATCCAAACTAGATACGAACACTAATAAGAGTCTGATCACGAGAATATTATTTTTGATACTCTAATGAGAGCAATTATTCAATCAATAGGCCTGTATGCAAATTATACGAGATTGAAATTGCCAAGAGCTGTGAAAGATTGTAAAATTATTTAACTGCCATTCATGTGCATATAATCTGATCACAAAATATAACTTAATTAGAAATAGTAGCATGGTTTTATTAGTGGGCGTTCTTGTTTACCTAACTTAACTTAACATAATTATACTGGTTAAGGAAGTCTCAAAGACTTGTAACACCAGTCTTTTCGTCGTAATTTCATACCTCTATACATAGAGACCGTAAAGGAAAAAAGATACAAACCTTGACAGGTTGATAGGCTTCAAACGAAGAACGTAAGAAAAAACTAAAAATTCACCAACAAACCACACACACACACACATAACCAGCTCATGTATAAACTTACACACAGGTATACAACTATGCACAAATACACATACATACATGTATATGCACCAATGCATGTTTACATACTTGTTCATGCATACACACCCACACACGCATTTGCACATATACACATACATAAATACATAGAAACACTCAAATACTTACATGTATATACATATACATACATACATACATACCCCACATCCATATATATATATATATATATATATATATATATATATATATATATACAGATACACACATAAATATGCACACATATACATACAAATATATACATATACATGCACGAACATATACACATACACACACACATATACATATAGATACACACATACATATACATATGTACATACATACACATGTACACACATATATATACATATACACACACATATATACACATACACATATACATATATACATACACATACATATATACACACATACACAATTACACATACACCTACATATATACACATAGAATACACTCACTTGTACATACACACATCGACCTTACAGACAAAAATATACAAGCATGCATATAACTACATACTAGGCATATCAACAATTTGCAAAAAATAGTCATACATTACCATACATACACGCTTATATGCACAAACATACAAAGACATACACAACTGCATACACTTGCCCACACCTACATACACATACAAGCCACCCACACTCGGGAATACCTAGAACCAAATACCCTCATGTGGTGTGCAACTAACCAGCCTATCTACACAAAACAAACAAACCATTTATCAATTCAATGTATTTCTTTCCAATACTTATCTAGCCTATTCTTAAAAGCATTCACTGTCTCTGCCTCTACTACATACTGAGGTAGCACGTTCCATATATTGACAACTCTCTGACTGAAAAAGTTTCTTCTAACCTCTAATCTGGATCTAACCTTTATTATTTTGAATCTATGCCCTCTAGTTCTAGCATAATTAGATAATTTGAAAAATTGTCCGCATTCGATATTGTCAAAACCTTTAATTATTTTAAACACTTGAATTAAATCCCCTCTGGTATGTCATCTTCTAAACTAATTAGACCTAATACATCTAACCTAGATTCATAGCTATGACCTCTGCATTCAGCAATCATTCTAGTTGCTCTCCTTTGAACTCTTTCCATATATTCTACATCCTTCCTTAAAAAAGGTCTGCATGCTTGTACGCAATATTCTAATTTAGGCCTTACTAATGCTTTATATAATTTAACTATTACATAATTATTACGACTTTTTATAGTTCTCCTAATTAAGCCTATTGTGCGATTAGCACAATTTACTGCTGATTTACACTGCTCTGAAAATTGTAGGGTATTGTCAATAATGACACCTAGATGCTTTCCTTTAGTAGATGATTTAAGTACTTTATTGCCAAGCTTATTTTGATTACAACTATTGTTGTGACCTACATGCATAACTGTACATTTATCAACATTGAAGCTCATCTGCCAGGTAGTTGCCCAATTATGCAAACTGTCTAAAGCTCTCTGAAGTGATAACATATCCTCTAGATTGCCTATATTTTTGCATAATTTGGTATCATCAGCTTACTCATTTTGTATCAAACTTACTCATTTTGGATATTATGCTGTTGTCTAAGTCATTAATGTAAACCAAAAATAAAATTGGACCCAACACTGAACTTTGTGGAACCCCACTGCGCCAAGCCGAGTCGTGATTTGAAATGCAAACTTTTTGTCTCCTGGAGGTTAACCAACTTCTAATCCAATTCAGGACAGAGCCAGTAACTCCATGAGCTTCAAGTTTACAAAACAATCTCTCGTAAGGCACTTTATCAAACGCCTTCGCAAAATCCAAATAGACAATGTCTACTGGATTACTGTTATCAACATGCATTGTGACGGATTCCATGAAGCTCAAGATGTTTGGTAGACAAGATCTATTTCTGGTAAATCCATATTGATTATTTCTCATTAATCCATAACTATTAAAATGTGTAACTAAACTATCCTTAATAATGCTCTCAAACATCTTACCTATGATACTATATAAGAAATCTGGTTGAGGTACCATTCTGGTTGAAGCCATTCTAGTGCTACATTTTTATTCAGTTTGTAATGTATTTAAAGTGATTTAAGAAATTAAAAATTTATTAAATTTTCATGGCTGGCTCTGTGAGAGCGGGAATATTATCTTTTGCTGCACTATTACAAATAGTGGCTTCAATTTATAGCACTTAACAAGTAATCTCGAGTTATATTTACTATTAAAAATTACTGTAAATTGCTCTGAACTGTACCATGGACAAGATGTATATTAGTTCAAATTGCTATTTGTGCATTAAGAGATATTTTAATAAATTGTATATTGAAAACTGATATATAATTTGTAATTTAATTTTAAAGTAAGGTGGGAATAAAAGATGACTTGACGTTTCACTGTAATGTAGCGCAACTAAATGTGTTACATATTTTATTTCTCACCCATATGTTTGGAATTAATTTTATTTGCACTCATGTTTGTATTTAGATGTTTAAATTGATCTTTGTGCATCAAGACTTGTATTCATTTCAGCGTATGTTCATTAGAACTTATTTTGCGTTAGAATTGCAAGGTTATGAAACGAGGATATTAAAATAAGTAATGAGGAAATGCAAATTAACAAGTTATTAGAAGTTTAACCTTCATATATTGAGATATGATCTTTGCTTATTGGTGTATTCATGTCAAAACTGATGTTAAATTAAATATGATATGACATTCAGTAAGAACAGTAGATTATGAAAAGCAATAATAAAAATTATATGCATAAGATACATGCATGCAACGCAACCACTCTTGGGGGTTGGGTGGAGAAATGCTTATGAAGAGCTTGATTCTGATTGGCTGTTGAGCATGGCCTCGATCAATACTATATTACCAGAAAACAGGCTATAGAATTTTAGTTCACTCCTGAACTCTGGCATGTACGGAATTACTAGCTGAACTTGTCTAAATATAATTCTTAATGAATTATTGCGACAAACACATAAACTAGTAGATTTCATACAAGCTTCTGAATTTCTGACTGTATTTGTAGGAAGTACTGCTACTATGCACCTTCTATAGGTCGGTGATAATTAGCACGAAAAATACGAAATCTATATTGAACCGATTGTGCCTCACGGGATTGCAGATTTTGTGCGAAATTGTCGTCTAACCTGCTATAAGTCGGTTAATCACGATCCATTTCAATATCTCAATCCATTGAACGTATAAATCCTTGATTGTACCAGAAACGCCGATTACTAGAGTTGAATCTAGATAAAGCGTTGTCTCGTCAATTCAGGTGAATAGCTGCGTTTACAACACTCTATGTTGGCAGTGAAGACAGAAGACAGAAAATTGAAGACTGAAGATTGAAGAAAGAAAATAGAAGACTGAAGATTTAAGAAAGAAATTGAAGAGAAAGACAGAAGCAGGAAAGAGCGAAATTCTACGAAGAACACTAATTTTCTAGTGCCTAATCTAGATAGGTGTTTCTTTCATAGAATTCAGCTAAACGACTACAATCCTGAATTCTACGGAAAGCGCAATTTACTAGTTGCCTACTATAGTTAAGCGTCTTTGCTTTAGATTCAGCTAAACGACTGTGAATTAACACCTCTTGTGTTAACAGTCAGAAGAAAGAAAGAAAAGAAGACAGAAGAGAATAATACTGAAGTTCTACGAAGAACGCTAATTTTCTAGTTGTCCACTCTAGAATAAGCGTTATCCTTCTAGAATTCAGTCAGGCGATTGCAGATCCTAAAATCTATGAAAAGCTCAATTTACTAGTTGCCTACTATAGTTAAGCGTCTTTGCTTTAGATTCAGCTAAACGACTGTGAATTAACACCTCTTGTGTTAACAGTCAGAAGAAAGAAAGAAAAGAAGACAGAAGAGAATAATACTGAAGTTCTACGAAGAACGCTAATTTTCTAGTTGTCCACTCTAGATAAGCGTTATCCTTCTAGAATTCAGTCAGGCGATTGCAGATCCTAAAATCTATGAAAAGCGCAATTTACTAGTTGCCTACTCTAGTTAAGCGTCTTTTACACAGAATCAACTATACGACTGTAAAATAACACCTCACGTGTTAACAGTCATAATAAAGAAGAAAAGAGGGAAAGTATCAAATCATATAAGCGAGGAGTGCCTTGAAGCCAATAACTCGTTCCCATTTTCTATCTCTTATTATAATTGCAAATACAGACATTTAACTAACTGATTATAAGTAGACTGACTTTACATTTATCGGCTATTTTTAGCATTTTATTAATTGTTGCGTAGTGTTCGTTTAATATTCTATTCTATCTTTATGTTTAATATTTTAACTCGTTATACTGCTATCGTGTTTCTTTTTTAATAATAAATCGTTTAAAATAATAAATCACTAGCTTTTGTGTCAATATTCTAATTTAGTTAGAATTTATAGGGATAATTACAAATATTACACAAATACTATAAATTATCATACATTGAACGAATAAGCATGAGTTCTGTTCATAGCAGCTCCAGTCTCATTGATTTAGCCTCTAACTGGCTATATGAGCAAGAGATCCTTGCATCCTCAAGATTAATACCGCCAAAGTATGAAGAGTTGGAAAAATCGAACCCACGACTCCATTTCCGAACTCCTACAACGGAGCGAGGATTGGAGAACCCAACAATTGGCACCCGAAGTGGGGCAAAAACTGCCACCCAACGGGATAGCCCAACAACTAGTCAAACTAACTGGTCTATAGTTCTCAGGTTTGTCTCTTCTACCTTTCTTGAACAAGGGAGACACCCTGGCCTCTTTCCAGTCTTGAGGTACAATCCCAGATCCGAGCGATAGATTGAACAATTTAGTAAGAGGACCTACTAATTGGTGTCTCAGCTCAAATAGTAACTTAGGATGAAGATCATCTGAACTTGGACTTTTATTACAGTTAATTTCACTAACCGCTGATCTTATAAAGCGAAGATCAGAGCGATATCGTCGCCGTAAGTCGCTTTGCATCTTATGAACGAGATGTCGGTCGGTATCTGAGCTGATTTCAGCTACATGTGACGGGATAGTTATTGTTTCGAGATCGGGCGGTTATTCTCACCGGTAAATTAAAACAAAAGCTGTCGCCAGGGGCTGATACTCAACCGTCGCAGGTGGCTCCAGCCAATACGAGAGCGCGAAATCCGCTTAAATGGTTAGAATTCTTGGAAATGTGACGTTACAGACTCAAGATAAAGGTGAGAATAGAGAAGTTTCATAGTATGCAAAAAGCAGATTGGTAGTTATCTCGCGGATAAAGTCAAATGGTAGAGATTGCTGTCGGCGAGAATATCTTTCCGTTTATAATAGTGGGTATGAGTTTATTTAACACTATTTCCTTGTCTATGACTATTTCACTTAAACATTCTGATTCTAGGCCTGAAAATATTTTATCTGCTATTGGGATCTTAACTAGATTTTCTACTGTAAAAACATTGCTAAAGTAATCATTGAACATGTTTGCTGTGAGCTCATCATCAGTGATAATGATACCATCAGCATTCCGCAATGGACCTACTTTAACTTTGTTCCTCTCTTTATTTCTAACATAGGCAAAGAAACTTTTATTGTCATATTTTACATTATTAGCTAATTTAATCTCAAACTGTTTCCTGGCCTCATCATTTGCCTTAGTAGACTTGCTTAATTTCTCCTTATACTTATTCCTTATATAATTTGCTAGATTTTTAAGAATAAATTACAAAGGAAGTAGATAATAAAAATAGCATTGATATCTTATATCTAGACTTTGCTAAAGCGTTTGATAAAGTTCCACATAAAATATTACTTAGTAAGTTGGAAGCACATGGAATAACGGGCAAACTTTTAAAGTGGATAGGTAATTAGTTAAGCAATAGAAAACATAGGGTGTGTGTCGAGGAGCAGTGAAAAGTGGTGTGCCACTGGGCTCTGTTTTAGGACCTTTGTTATTTTTAGTTTGCATCAATGACATTGACATAGATATTGTATCTAAATTTACTAAATTTGCAGATGATTCTAAAGTAGCAAAGATAGTAAACAACATTGAAAATGCTGAGATTTTAAAGTATGATATATAAATATTACAGAACGGGTCTAGTGATTGGCTAATGGAGTTCAATGCTGAGAAATGTAGAGTTATGCATATAGGGAATAATAATTTAGGAATTGAGTATACACTGAACAATATAACTTTAAATCCACAAACAGTGAAAGGGATTTAGTGGTCTTTGTGGATAGCTCTTTTAAATTTAGTGAAAATTGTAATAAATTTGTAAATATAGTGCTAATTGTGTATTAAGAATGATTAAAAGAACAATTTCATGTAGAAATAATGATATTGTGGTAAGGCTATATAAGGCTATTGTACGGCCAAACTTAAATACTGCGTTCAGGCTTGGTGCCCATATCTTGAGAAATATATCGATAAATTAGAAACGGTACAAGCCATAGCAACAAGGCTGGTATCTGACTGTCAAAGTAGGACTAATTAAGTATTTTATGATGTACAGATGGATGAAATTAGACCTAAATAGAAATATATATATTTGAAATTTCATACAAATAGTTATAGGCCTAGTTGGTCACTGCCTTTTTTGTAAATGTATTTGTACAATGTAGTTTTCAGTTTTATATTGAACTATGAGATGTTATTAGTATTAATTGGTATTAGTTAAGAGTCTGATGAGTCTTAAACAAGCATATAATTGCTTCCTGACTCTGTAATGTTATGTTAAAATAATCAAAGATATTTCTGCAGAACGGCGCGAATAGAGACACATCTGAGAAAGAACACACACGTAGACAATTAGGCCTATATACAACACAAGCACATGCACACGTATACATACAAATTTATACGAAAGTTCTTATATATACAAAGACACATATCAAAGAAAATGGCAGAAGCTTTCCATGATTGCCCGTCTAGTTCAATATCCAAATGAACCTTTGACCCCGAGTATCTCGCATTACACACGCCAGCGACTAACCGAGGCAGAATACCAAGCTGACGGCGAGATCGATATAATATAATGCTATACACTATAGCAGTAAACTAGTGACGAATTAAAGCTAAGGCACAATTTGTTGTTACTGTACTACTGTATTTGTTGTTTATATTTATTGTATTTTTTGTATATGTTTATATTTACTGAGCAATAGTATTTTTATTTACTGAATCTATTTTAAGTTTTACTGGGAAAAGGTATAATTATTTAATTCGAGTAGTACGCCCAATCAGTGGCCTCAATCCCACCTAAACACATCATGTAAATTCTCTCCCCCTCAGTTTTTAAAAGTTAAGAAATATATTCAATAATTTAGTGAGATGATGCAAAGGATACCGAAATTACATTCGCCAAGAACAGTATTTATAGGCTACTTTTAATTATTCATTGCAATTGACGCGTAAATTCCATCCTCCCAGATTAAAAAAATTTCACCCCCAAGATTTTTACTACGCGCCCTGCGTAGTCGATATGACCTGTAGACGTCTCTGCGCCAAATATTGTCAATATTTGACTACCGAGCAAGTTTTAGACAAAATATTCACTGAATAGGCTCGTGCAGCTGTGGTCTTCAGTCAAGAAGGTTTACCACAAAAATGAGACGGCTAAACGTTTCCCCAATAAGCAGTCGCTGAGTTGAAGAATCAAAATGAAGACGAGAAGGATATTCTAAGTCTAGCTGAATGCAAGCGTCTGCAACGAATGCCAGGTCTAAATCAAAAACTACTAATCTGTGATTTTCAGAATCGGCTAAAAATATACGTTTGTTAGCACTATGAATGGCCAATGAGTATGGATCACACAACCTAACCTCCGGACCTAAGGATTTCACTATCACACCCTGAGAACTGATCAAGCTCAACCCTTGACTGGCTTCGTTTTGAAGGCCGTAACTGACTAGAAAATGGTTATCTATGGTTATTGTCTGCCAAGCTTCCAAAATGTTTATGTCAAGCGCAATTTCTCGCATTTGTTGACCGTTATCTTTGTATTCCAACACTTTGCATAGACCTCCGCTGCTTCTTACGGTGACGAGCAGCGTGTGGTCATCTGTGATTGAAAGACCGCGGGGCTCGTGATGAACTCTCATCTTCCAGCGAGTGACGGAGTTATTGTTGAGGTCGACTCTGTGGATGGATTCTAGATCCAGGTCACTGATGTACAGAGCTTTGTTGTGGGAGCAGCCAGCAAGACCTTCGGGTGCCTCCAAGTCTTTTACTTTGATGTGACGTGATGATGCGAGGCTGTCTGAATCATAGACCTCTACACACGACTCCCCCTCCCGCACCAGGAATATCTCGTCGTCCACTGCTGTCACACCTCTGCACGCCCTTAGGCAAGTGTTGACGACATCTGTTGTACTCGTACACGTGTATTGTTGTATCGAACTTTCGAGATCTGTAAAGTAAATAATATCTTGGTTCATATGATTGATAGGTTTATGTAATATAATTTAATATTTAGTCTAATTCGTAATAGTTGAGCGGGCTTATATATATATATATATATATATATATATATATATATATATATATATATATATATATATATATATATATATATATAAGTAAAACACGCACTATAGTGAAATGATCAACTATGTTGATATCTATCACTTTTTAATACCATATGTTTAAACCGTTGGGCAATTTAGACCATTTTCCGTATAACCAGTCCAGTGAATGTCCGAGATTTTACTCTCAGATCAGCGCGGCTTGGATTCGAACCCACCAGGGTTCATTTCACCTCAGGATCTGTTATTTAGAACTTCATGACGTTACCCCTACGCTACTAAGACGTTCTAAATATGCACACGTTAATATGAAGACATTGGGAATAAAAATGACATTAGATAATTACGCTTACCAGTATAAATTATCCTTCCAATAAACTCCGTTATATCATCCAGTGAAGCTGAAGTTGGCCAAATAAAGACAGGGTGCGTGGCAGTTGGCGGATCTGATTGGTTTACATTTTCAACCGTTAATTGCTCAATCTTCTTGCGTAGATCATTAGTAGCTTTGATAATCTCGCAGTCGGTCCCACGTTCCATCAACATACTCTTATAGGCTATAAACGAAGTCAACTCTGTATGACGAAGTTCTAGAACATCTCTCTGACTCTCGGTTTCTTTCAATCGCTTAGCTTCAGTCTTTTCTAATTCTTTCAGCAACTTCTCTTCGTATGTGTCCACAACATGCTTGAGTATTGCAACCGATCGTCTGACTGCAAGCTTTGCGGATGATGAACGTTGTGAAAAGTACTGGTAATCTCTATCCAGCTTCTCTAACTCTTCCTTTCTTTCTGAGCTAAATCTTGAAATGATTTCCAACTCTGATTCCATCTGCTTCATCATGTCATTAGCAACGTCATGTGGAATTCTACACAAATGCTTACTGTGCTTTGTTGCATGACATAGAACGCAAATTAATTGGCTGCAATCACAGCAGTATAACTCTATTTCTTTGATGGTGTGCTTAGTGCAATAGCAAATTTTCAATCTTTGCAATTCTTGTTCTGTTGGCATTTCGTTTATCTTAACTAGCTTGTGAGATTTGGAATAAGTTTGCTTCAAGTGCAGTGTCTTACAACGCAGACAAAGAGCTTGTCTGCAGTCCATGCAAAACGACCTAGCTTCGATGTCCTCACCGACCTCAATGCACAGTTCACAGTTGGACAACTTTTTCTTACCCTTGCGCAATTCTTTGTCAAGAACCAATCTACTCGCAACTTCATTGTTTGGAAGCAATTCCACTCCTCCACGAGGTAGGCTGAATTTCTGTTTGCACAGGGGACATGGAATCAGATCAAGTGGTTTCTTGCCTTCGCAGTATTGCTTTAGGCAATCCAGACAGTAAGAATGAAGGCATGGCAGCTTCTTCGCATGTGAGAGATCTGATAGACAAATTGAACATTCCAAAGCTGAATTTAGCTCTGCATTTATTTTGGTAGCAACACTTACAGCCATGTCATTAAATTTCTCAGCGTGCGGTACGTATATGAATCCAGTTAAAAGCTTTACCAGTAATTGAATACACTTCTGTTCAATAATTGTAAGAGTCTGGAGCTCCAGTAAAACTAGATATCTCGCTATTATTTAGTTATTTTTAATCCCAAAGCTTCTATACTTTCCATATTGAGTAGGCTTACCGTAATCAGTAAATTTAGTGATTAATATCAAGAAGTTACAGGCAGTAAATTTTGCTCTCCTTTCACAAAATAGACCTATACAAGACTAATATTGCCTTCGTGTTGGTTTAAAAATTACAAATATGTCTTACATATAGGCCGAAATGTTTTTCATTCAATTTAATCACTTCTAAAAGGCTACACAGAGTATTTAAGTCTTGACTCCTAAAAATAATAGTTACACTAACTACCTCTATATATGCTTACTTTGCCCGTTTGTGTCTGGCTTTTCTTGAAATATATTACACACACATGTATAGGCATATAATGAATGACTAGTGATGTTCTTTGCACGTTAGTATCACTAGGCCTATATATAGCCATTTGATGGCAATAGAAAAAGTAGTAGCAGACCGCGATTAGGTCTATACTTGAGTAAAGTGCTTAGTAACGCTCTCAAAGGTTGAGAATCTGGTAGATATCGCTATAACTCGCCTAAACTCAAAGCTGGCCTCGTAATATTATTGTATTGTCGTATATGATTGCTACTAGAATATTGCAAGATCTGTCTAATATCGTCAGAACTTAGGCGTAATATTGCTCTGATAACTAATCAGCCTAATTATGTGTAGACTTGTAATCGCTACATTATATGATATATTAAAGATATTAAAATGAAATTTCTCTATGTTTTGTAGAATTGGCTGCTGGTCACGTTCTGGAAATATAAAGAACATCGATCAACTTCTGACGACTCTATTGTTAAAATATTTTGGGGTATCAGTTATAAAAACACAGTGTATATATATATATATATATATATATATATATATATATATATATATATATATATATATAGTAGCTACAATAGATATTAGCCGTAAAGCAAACGATGCTGTGTGCATCTCCACCAGTAGCTAAGGGAAATCTGAAATCTCACAGCTTGAAGGAAGGAGTTTCTATTGACAAAGAAAGTTCTAGAAACCTTGAATCTCTGAACCCCGAAGGGGATGTACGCTTAACCAGAACGGCGCATAAGCTTATGTCTACTCGGGAGCTGTAAACGAGCCCAACATAGGATTTTTAGATAGATTGGTAACATTGACTCAGCTGTTCTCTATCGAAACCTATGTAAACATGTCTACTGTGATATCAGTAGACGAGTAGGACTACTTCAGAGCCTCTAGAATACTCTCGTATTTGCAAAAGTAGTGAATTTCCGAAGATCGTTCAGTTCTTCCACAATAGTTTTGGTTATACAGATAAAAAAGATAAACAAATAAATTCTAGTATAAGACACTAAAAGTTCAATATTGACTAAATTTTGCTACATATAACACAACCTCGCCTACGCGCCGACGACCTAAATGATATTGATTACATTTATCCAGAATAAGCCGACACTGTACTTTAAATTTACACACGCAGATCAAACAGTTAGCAAACAATGAAATTGAATCAATTAAAATACAAAGTTAACGACAAGCAGACGATATACATGTTTACGTTTATATACGTTTAAAATACGAATAGCAATAAAGTATCTATTGGCCTGATGTGTGAACTAGACAACATTGCTAATAAAAGTTAGCACCGAAATAACATTCCTTTCGCAATTTAAAATCCTATGGAAGTGATCTAAAAATTACTGCAGGAGAAGTAGGCCTAATAGATGTTTAAAATTTCCTAGTCACCTAGCTAGCATTAAATCGGGGTAACTGCAACGTACACGTAAAATAAAGCCTTCTTCAAACACAAGTGGCGATTTCGGTAAGATATTCGGCCGCGGATCAGTAGGCCTCTGTGCGGGGTTCAAATCCTTAGCTCTTCCGTGACTGACATCGCATTCGAGTGAGGAAACTGTCATAAACATTTATTGATGTGATTTACTTCCCAAATGAAGCTAAATAATTTAAAACTCCATACATAACACCGGCATTAGAATATATAAGTGTACGCCTATGCAATCTTTCTAAATTCTGGGTTTATTGTCTGAATCATTCCAGAGCACACTGTAAATGAATTTATACAAATAAATTGAAATAATAATAGTTATTATTTTTTATTAATATGACTAAATGTTATCAATAATTAAATCAAAACCGCTGAAAATAATCCCAATAGACTATTCAATGCAGTCTGCTTTAGCAGTTCTCCTTAGCACCGGGATGACCATGAGTAGCCGGGCGGCGATTCAGCACGTACTGCTCCAATCGTTTTTATCAAATCCCGGGTTCTTTACAACCGTGGTAAAAAATAACACTAAATTGTAACTGCAATATTTTTTCTAATCAGATGTTAATCCTCGAGATTAGCTTCACACCATCACATCTTTCTCCTCAGATCGATGTACCAGATCTACACGGGCACTTTATTTTCCAGAAAGTTCTATCGACGTAGCATGGCAAGCATGGTATGTAGCTGAACACTTTACCCAGAGGAGAGGTTTTCGAGCCCAGTGTGGAGCAGTGTTGACTGAAGGGTAGGTTGTAGATCTCTATGGTCGCCCTGCTCGAAGATTTATCAGTGGAGTCCTCCTCATCCGAGTCCACAAATCCTCTCTCAGCCCTAGTGGCTAACATGAGGATATAATGGAAACATATGATATGATAGATGTTCATATGATATGATAGAAACACATGATATGATAGAAACATACGATATAATAGAAATATATGATATGATAGAAAAATATATGTTAGAAACAATTGATATGATAGAAACATATGATATGACAGAAACATACGATATGATAGAAACATATGATATGTTAGAAACAATTGATATATTAGAAACATATGATATGATAGAAACATATGATATGATAAAAACATATGACATGATAGATGTTCATATGATTTGATAGAAACATATGATATGATAAAAACATATGATAAGATAGAATCATATATGATAGAAACATGTGATATGACATGATAGACGATACTATACAGTAGAAACTACAGATTTCTCTTTAAAGATTACCTGCGTAGAGGCATTATATATATATATATATATATATATATATATATATATATATATGTGTGTGTGTGTGTGTGTGTGTGTGTGTGTGTGTGTGTAGTGCCTTTCATTATTACTTATCTTGCCTTTCACTCTTAATTAATTCTAACTCAATTAATTCTTAATTAGTGGATAAAATAAATTGAAGTTCAGGCAGTAGAAACTAAAGATTTCACTAAATAATTAATTATTACATAGAGGCCTAAACAAATACACTTTTCAACTCACGTTACAACAGTGTTAGCTCTTTGATGTGCATGAAAACTAAATCTAATTGTACCAGGAGAGAGAAAATTAAGTTCCGCCGTGAAATACGGCAAAATATATTTAAAAACTGCAAATAGTAACTAGAGAAATAATACAGGATTATACTTATACATATTATAAGCCATATTTTCACCTGGAAGAGTGTTATCCAGAATGAAAGCAATTAGACCTCCAATCAGCATAGGAGTACTTAACATCAATGTCAGGATCTGATCGAATGTGTCGTTGCCTGCATTCATAATATTATAAAAAATAAAATTACATGCTAGTAATTCTAAAACAACGGAAGTGGGCATAATTACTGAGAGTTTAAACTTAAAGGACATGTCATCATAATCCTTACTGTTACTCGTAACCGTATGGATACAAAAGAAGAAAATACACCACAGCCAATAAAATTATGGGAAATTTTCACTCACTCCAGTTTGGATGATAATTCACTGAAAGCCTATTAAAAGCAATTAACTGTGTTATTTATTAACAGAGTTTCATCAAGATTTAAAGTAAACAAAAGAGTTTATTTGTTACCATGGAACTATATTGTAGTTCTTTTTACTGAATCTTCTAGTTCTCTATAATACTTCGTTGCCCGGAACAGTTAAAGTTGACATTAGGATTATCAATAGGAACGAGTCCGAACATTGCGATACATTAGTCTACTCTAAATGAAACCTCTAATAGATCTAAAGTGAAATATAAACTGATTCGACTATGATTATTGGCCATCGATAGTCTTGTTATGGAAATTTACTACATTCAAGCCAAACAGATTAGCCAATAATAACTGGTTTGGAAATCTCACATATCTCATTCATATTTTTCATTGTTTTTAAACGTGTGCTGCAGAACTAACGTTCGCTAGTTTTGGTTAAAGATTTGGAATAACCATTGATGACTATAAGGATATCCCTGATAAGTTCATCTAACAATAGCCTATGTAAAATAATGGCACCAATCAAAGCTGGCTGGAACCATTATTTTTTACACAGGCTGTCACAATATTTGTCATATTTGACTTATTTGTATAAGTCCCTACTTCTCCTTAGCACATTTATTTTGCAGATTGGTCCGGGTGAATTGATCTGTAGTGATGTGTGCTGTTGGGGACGTCCCTGACATCATCCCCGGATGAGGAAACGGACGTTAAACCTTTATTATTATTATTTACTCATATTGTTATTAAATTTTATTTAGAAGACCTATATATGTGTCCGTACGTGTTCTATGTAGATTATATAAACCTGTTTTAATCGCTCCTGGAGTTTCTCTGATCCACTTAGGCAGGGTTGTTCCCATCATCACAGACATCCCAATAACGAGCAGGTTCCTGCCCAAAGACAAGTCTACGATCCTTAGGGTTGCTATAGCGACACCGACAACCATGCAAGCTCCGACACTCATTAACCCGCCAATAACTGGCTCAGGTATGGTAGAGAGCACCGCCGAGATCTTACCAAATATGCCGGTGATCATGAGAAATATGGCAGCAATTATCCAGGTCCTTCTACTAGCCATCTACATATCACAAATATTAAATAAATAAATAACGGCGCCAAGTTATAACCTGCCTAAAATTATTTACAACAGCCCCTTTTCTAGCTGGATGATCATGGTGTTATTGTGTGGCAAGCATGCCCTGTTTATAAGAGTAATATCAGCTTAACAAATAAATCACTTTTTGCATGTGCACTCTGCAAATACATGTCTCGCGATGGAAGTCGGGCTGAATTCATGGCTCGAAATATCGCTGACACTAAGGAAACATACGGTAAATTTTCCTTCATAACTGTGTAGCTTTATATGAAGTTTGCAATAGAAAAGTTTCTGCACAATATTCCATTGAAGCAAACTATTTATTTGATATAATACGTTTTAACGCAGAATTTATTGGTCAATATTGTTAAAATAACGGTTAAAACTATGCAACGTTCATTAATCTGATTTGTTTAAATAGTTAATTAGCAAGTAACATGTGTTGAACCATATTTATTTTGATTAGTCAAATAGAAATTAGCCCCTTGTTGAGTTAATGAGATGTAGAGTAAATATTAAATCACTGCTAAATAAAATCAATTATATTAAATATTTAATTACCTAAGTCAGATTTCTCTTACCTGGAGACTTCTATGTTTGTGGAAATATACAAAAAAGGAAAGACCATTACGAAAGCAAGATTGTTCGAAGTCTTTCTGTGTGGAAATGAAGAAGGTTAATGGATAGTCAATCTAAATCAATATACTAGTTTCTGATAAGAAACTAACAGACCAATTCATTTACACAGCTCTACTACTATTTGAGTGATCTTTCCGTAAAACTAATCCAATAAATATTTAGGCCTATTTCTTGTTCAGTTTGAAACATTAGATTTATCTTGAGATAAGTACCCCAGTAAGAGTGATATATCCGATGACGCTGCTGTATGATGTCGTTGCATGAGCCGCGCCGAACAGTCCGCAGAATATTCCCCCCAACCCCTCCATGGCGATGCCCCTGTTCATGGCGTGCTTGGGTGGCCTCGGTACCTCAGCGGCTGTTGCCGTGGCGTAGTAGTCTCCCATCGATTCTACCGTCGAACTTACGATAGCCGCCAGCATGCCAAAGAATATCCCAATGCTAAATGTCGGGCATCCCCACATACCTAAAAGTAAATAGATTTAACTTATCAGTCCAACGTTTTGAGATGGATGAGATTAAATGTTTTGTGAACCGTTAAGATGTAGACATTTAAAATTTATGACATTTTTATAGATTGTTTTATATCACTTGCACCAGCAGAAAATTAAATAACTATTTAAGCTAATAATGCTGTATGATTTAGCTCTTAACTAGATCTTTTTCTGTCGCCCTCTCTCACGTAGCAGAAACCCATTAGTTTTAAACACTAGGAGGGATAAAATAGCCCAAGAGCAACTGAAGGAAATCTTGTATCTCATTTTGTAGAAAACGTCCTACGCTCAATTTAGATGGTCAAAAATCAACTTTTAGGAATTTTAGTTTGTAAAACGATAGTTAATTAAAAAACAACAGAGATGTAGTGAAACTCTGACCAACTCTTGTACTCTTTTGTAGGTGTGTGTACTGATGTTTGAAGCCTACAAACGACCTATTTGTACCTAACAAGCTTTCATAACAGTACAGCAAATGTTTCGGTTTAATTTGCTTTTGAGATCAGAAACTTTACCAGGATATGGAATGAAGAACCAGCTGCTCTGAGAGATCCAGTCTAGATTGATATCTGTTCTAGCGAGATATCCCACCTGCTTGGGATCATCCGGAAACACATTGGCGGCCGTGAGGATCGCGCAGAGGCTCCAACCAAACGTTATAGCAATAGCTTGCTGTTAACAATGTATCAAACAAACGTTATAGCAATAGCTTGCTGTTAGCAATGTATCAAACAAACGTTATAGCAATAGCTTGCTGTTAACAATGTATCAACCAAACGTTATAGCAATAGCTTGCTGTTAGCAATGTATCAAACAAACGTTATAGCAATAGCTTGCTGTTAGCAATGTATCAACCAAACGTTATAGCAATAGCTTGCTGTTAACAATGTATCAACCAAACGTTATAGCAATAGCTTGCTGTTAGCAATGTATCAACCAAACGTTATAGTAGTAGCTTGCTGTTAACAATGTATCAACCAAACGTTATAGCAATAGCTTGCTGTTGGCAATGTATCAACCAAACGTTATAGCAATAGCTTGCTGTTAACAATGTATCAACCAAACGTTATAGCAATAGCTTGCTGTTAGCAATGTATCAACCAAACGTTATAGCAGTAGCTTGCTGTTAACAATGTATCAACCAAACGTTATAGCAATAGCTTGCTGTTAACAATGTATCAACCAAACGTTATAGCAATAGCTTGCTGTTAGCAATGTATCAACCAAAAGTTATAGCAATAGCTTGCTGTTAACAATGTATAAAATGTTATAGCAATAGCTTGCTGTTAGCAATGTATAAAATTTTATAGCAATAGCTTGCATATAGCAAAGTATCAACTGCAACGTATCGTAAAAGGAGACAAAAGACTAAGATCCAAACTTATGCCAGAAAGGGCATTCGGTTGGCGAGCGCCTAGGTTTCAGAAATTGCTACAAAATTGTGTCAAATGAATGAAAAATTTCTTCACACCTAAGAGAGGAGTAGAGAAGTATTTGGAATCCAGACTCTAGCTTATCTGGGATTCAAGGGAAGATGACGATGATGATAATGATGATAAAGATGTTTTGAAACATCTTTACAATTACATATTTACTTTACAATTTGTACAAGTGCACAAAAAGAGCATCTCTGCAAGTTTGACAACAAAAGAAAATAAAATAATTAAGTATTCAATTACGAATAACTGCAAATAACATTTTACTTCACTGAGGCCTATTTCCAAAATACAAGTATTACTGGTAATGCAATACGATCAACTGTGGACTAAAATATACCGCTATACGAAAATTTTACCAATGCAGCTAGATTGAGCAAAGAAGAAACGTCATTTAAGTTCATTTTGAGAGTAAGGTAAATAAAGATTTTGAAAGTACGATAACACTAACTTTAGAGACAGAGCTAAAACTGAATAGTGTACCGGAAAGAGTCTAAAGACGAAGTATTTATTCGTGTGACAGCCCTGTCGTCTGCTATAACCTGGCATAGGCACCTCAACGTTGCGTAGAAATGTTATGACACCTATGACCACAACTGTTGTTCTAATGAAATCAATTAAAGAACATTGTCAAAACCAATGAAATTTGATATATAAAACGCTTCTCTTTAAATTCAATAAATATATCATAAATGGTATTGATATAAATTTTCATAGAACATACCCAATGGCTATGCCCCACTGGTTTTTAGCGGTATCTATGACAGATTCAGCAATAGACAGTCCAATCATCATTACAGTTGGAGCCACTGTGAGAGGTCCAATGAACTTCACCATAAATCCTATCATTCCAGTGGCTCCAAGAAACACCTGGACTGCATTAGCCGCAAGTAGAGACCCGGAGGCCTGCAAAAACACATAGCGCAGATTGACTGTTAGAAATCAATCTTCCAACAAAAATATCATAGGTCGTACAGGATATGATTTAAAATTTGATTTTAATTTCGCTACTGCCAATTTCTTCGATATTAATTGTGATAATGGAATCGCGATGCAGCAGTGGGACTATGGTTGTGTTTATCATCAAGAACCAGCAGTTATTTGTGTTGTTGTTTTCACCGTTTTTACTTTGATTCAATGGTTTAGTAATATAGAGAGAGAGAGAAAATATGAGACTAATATATAAGTGTACATACTGTATATGCCGTATATATGGCGTATATAAATAGACTGTATAAATACATGTATATATATATATATATATATACATGTATATATATATATATATTATACATGTATATATACAGGACAGGCACAAGATATACCTCCATTATTCGAGGTCTCCAGATATCCCGATAGGTCAGAATATTTGTTTCATTAAACCCGTTTATGAATCGAAATGTGCCTGTTAAATAATTAAAATCAATAAATCAATCAGGCAGTTAAAATTAGAGTGAATTTCTGAAACGTCCTGAAACAATAAAACGATTTAACCCGCTTTCGAAATTCTAATTACCTAGTGAAAAATCTTAAGGTATAAATCACGGTGAGACACATGTATTTTTAAAATATCGCGAGGGCCTTCTGCAGGACGAAGGCTGTCGATACACATACTGGCTGGAGAGAATGACGATGTCGGTAAGATATTCGAAGGCGGAGCAGTATGTGTGGGGTTCAAATCCTGGGCTCGCCCGTCACTGACATCGCTTTCGAGTGAGGAAGCTGATGTTAACATTAGCCTTTTTGCACTGCGACTGAGCAGTTTACAGTATTTTTAGGTACAAATTGAAGAAAGTGCTTGAATGAAGCGTATTTCTGCTAAAATATTTGCCTAACGAGAAATTTCGAAAACTTAGGCTAATAGAAAACTAATAGGCTAATAGGCAAAAAGATTTTTTTTACATAGAAATGCTGCGTCTATCTTATTAATGAACATATTCTGCCTTATTTAATTTTTAATTGGATATAAAGTTTTCTCTTTTGTAATAAAATAAGGTGACATTTTTTTACTTTAGCGAAGTGATTGAGATTTTGCTAGGTTTTATTGTGTGCCCTATATGCAAAGGAGTAAATGTTTGAATGTGTCTGCATGTTTGTGTGTATGTGTGTTGATGAGTGTATGGGTGTGTGAGAGAGAGATAGGTAAAGAGAAGATCTCTCTCATAGTGTACTGCGAATTGGTAGGTCCATGGCCTATTACTAAGAGAGATAGAGAGAGGAAAGAAAGGCAATAGAAAATATATAAAAACGTGAATGACATTAAGAAAGGGTCATACCGTTGGATCCGAACTCTTCCATCTCCGGACACTTCCAGGTCGGACTGTTCATCATACCCATGAGGACTGGAATATATGCAAAGCTGCTTCCTTGAATAACGGGCAATCTGCAACATACGTATATGAGTAAAGCATGCATTATAGTGAAACGATCAACTATGTCGATATCTATCACTTTATTAACACATGTTTAAACCGTTAGGCTATTTAGTTCATTTTCCGTATAACCAGTCAAGTGAATGTCCGAGGTTTTACTCTCAGATAAGCGCGGCTGAGGTTCGAACCCGCGAGAGTTCAATTCACGTAAGACTCTGTCATTTAAAACTTCATGACTTTACCCCTACGCTATTAAGACATTCTGAGGTACATCATTTAAGCTTCTTTAAATCTGATATTTGTATTTATCATTTTACTGACCCATTGATCTCATAAAACGAAAAATCTGAAACTAATTTGACGTTCATTGTATAGTTTACGTAATTCGTTAGTCGAAGCGTGGTCAAATATTATGCGGCAGTCGAAACAAAACGAATAAAACTGAGAACAATGATATATAAATAATTAAAGTAAATTACGATTACTTTCGTTTAACGTACCGTCTATCCATATTCTGGGTCGACACGCAGGGGATTGGATAGGAAATTAACATTAAGATCGACTATCCATTGGCCATACACCATCAGGATTGCACGACTAGGTTTTTATTCGCCCTTCGAAAGAGAAAAATCCATGACGCAACGCAGTCTCGAACTCTCGAGCTCTCATTCAAGGGTCGAGCTCTCTACCACTGCGGTCCAGAAAATTAAGTAACGATAGTGCTATTTAATTATAATAAGACTACAAAAGGAGATTATAATTTAGATCTAGAAATCTATTACCGTACGCCAATAGACACCTGTAGTAGTGTACACAATCCACTCAGAAAAATATTTGTGCTGATCAACTCAGAAAGAAATTCCTGATCTCCCGGCGAACACATGACTCTTCTGATGATAAAACCAACTGTGATAGGTCCGCTTATCATTGTTAACACTTGCTGTAATAACAACACAACCACATTGTGATAGGTCCTCTTATCATTGTTAACACTTGCTGCAATAACATCACAACTAAAAAAAGTTTTGTGCTAAAATGATATCAATATATCGTAGTAAGGATTGAAGTGAACAGTTTACTTTTGTTTGTCTGCTTGTGTTGTTTATTTTTATTATGTGTGCCAATGTTCACTGTGCAATACATATACTATATAATATATATATATATAATATAATATAATATATACATATTATATAATATATATATATATAATATAATATATACATATTATATAATATATAATATATATATTATATATATATATATATATAATATAATATAATATATACATATTATATATATATATATATATATATAGATATATATAATTAGAAACTACTTGAATGAATGGAAAAGTCTCAAATAGGCGATTGACTGATGATATGATGTAGGACAGAGAGGATTTGAGACATTAGGATTTGAGGATTAGTATCCCGACCCTAGTTAAACTTGGATTTCAAAGGAAGATGATGATGATGATGATGCTGATGATGATGATGAAGATATAATTAGAAACTACAGCTGGAATCAAATCGTAATATTACTATAATAGGTAGGCCTACCTGTACGGCGTATAGTATTGTCACGGACCACGGAGGACTATCTTCTATTAAGTATATGAGGGGTGAAGGTTTTTCCTCTGATCCTGACTCCGGTGGATCGTCGATATCTATGGACCTGTGAATCTCCTCATCCTCTTTCTGCAGGAGCTTCTCAGGTGACCCGTTGATAGACGGGTCGTCCTGCACTTCTAGCCGACTCGAGTTGTCGTGAAAATCCATTATCTCTAGAACTACATGTACAATAGAAACATGTATAGAAATAGCACATATTGCTTGAATCGTTTTTATCAAACCTCGGGTTCTTTACACCCGAAGTAAAAAATAGTAGTAGCAATAATGTTGATGATGATGATGATAATAATAATAATAATAATAATAATAATAATAATGGATGATAATAATAATATATAAGGGCTCTCTCTCTCGCTTAGTAATTTTCCTCCTGTCCACGCACGAGTGGATCTATTATATTTACTTTGACACGCCGTTATTCTTGGGGGATTCTGCTTATGTATGACGAAGTGGGCCTCCTATGCCATTCTCAGCTTCCACTAACATTTACTAGGCAAGGACGTCATTCCCTTAGAAATCTATCCTGTTTACCATATTTATCCTGTTTCAATCCTGTATAAATAATTAACACTTTATCAAAAGACATTAAATACTCAAGTAATAGCTGCACGGATGTTTTACAATATTGTACGTACCTCTAAGTTTGAAATTACTTTCAATTGCGTCGTGTTTAGTTGAGTAACAGCAACGCCATACCATATATCAGCTTGCATATTGTGTGTATATTTGGGCTATTAAGCACTAAAATGATTTTTAAGTAACCTACGATAATAAACAACTAATGTAGAATAATTGAAAATATGAAATGTAAAATTATTATATAGGGCCTATTAAACTCTGCAAAACTACCTACTCCATTTAACTTTATATATTTAGATTATGTCATTGCTGATGATTTGCTAGCTTCCTACACATACTCTTGCTTCGCTAAAACACGAATAAATGCAGCTTGTAAAAGTGCATGGATGTATTCCAATACAATCAAAAAAACTTTACCAGACAATAATTTTAATAGGATTGATGCACACTATAAAATTAAAAGCATAGAAGTTCGATTTGCTACCATAATCTACACGTATAAACAATACATGTAGCACATATGCTCGATCTGAGCTACTCGAGAGTCGGTTGTTTACCTTTTAGTTATTTAATTCTAATCTTCTATCGACTCATTAGTAATACAGTATCAGAACCGCACTACTTATAGTACACGCACTCTACACTCAGAATAATTGGCATTGCAGAAGTTTGCAGTGTGTAATTAAACACCGTAGCATGTGATTAACCATTTTCTTTCTGTTTCAAAAAATTGTTCATGAAACCAACTGGAACTAATTCGGTACAATGAAGAGAAATTGATATATTAGCTAATGCAACGAAACAGACTTACTGATGAACAATTACTGTTGTTTGCATATTATGTATTACATATTACATATTATGTAATAGTATAAGTAGGCCTACATCCAGAGTGGGGCGGTAGAATATGTATACATTTTAGAGGGTAGAAAATAACTGTATGGGAATTTAACCAACAAACTCTTGAAATCTCTGTCAGAAAATAACATTACATGTATTAGGGTCTACTAGTACTATAGCTCACATCACATCTCTCTCTCTCCATATATCTGTCTCTCTTTGTTTCTCTCTCTCTCTCTTTCTCTCTCTCTCTCTCTCTCTCTTCCTCTTGATCTTTTAATCATATTTTTATATTTAGCCAATTATTTTGAAAATCTGATCTAATTGGATTTATCAGGTTGTTTACTTCGCAAACGAAGAATCTGAAAATTAATGCGGCCTTTGGTTTAAGAAATATAAGACTTTTGACTTTTTTCACACTACCTCACCGGCTGTTAGGTCAAATAATGAATGGACTGGTAAGATTTAATGCCGCTAATTTTAATTCCGCTCAAATCTAAATGACCCCGGCCACTCCATGAGCAAAACATGTAGACATACACCATAAGACACGAGAAAAGCAAATAGAACAACAAATCGTTTCTCAATATAAAATCTTCATTTGTTCGAAAATTATATCTGAAGTAGCATTTGCTAAGTAATTCAATGTTTCCATCGGTAAGTTATTCGACCAGTATGTGCGAGGTTCAAATCTTGGGCTCGCCCGTCACTGACATTACTTTCGAGTGAGGAACCTGACGTTAACATTAGCTTTTTAGCTTTTAAGAATCCAGATCTAATTTCAAGTTTCATTTCATTAATTTTTAGTTTAATTCATTTAAGTTAATTTAGTTTTTATTCATTAATATAATTTCAGATTTTCAAAATTCCTACTCGTAAAATACACACAATTGAAATTGAATAAATACGGACAATCCCTAATAACAATGGTATTAATTCTTCTTACAAGGCTCACAGTGCTCTCTAGTCAATTTTGCTGAAGTTGTGTGAAAATATCCGCAAATGATCGCCTACTACATGCATAATTAATTAGTGAAACACCAGCATATATGTAGGATAGTAAAACTTGATAGTCGCAAGCTTATCGGCCCTGCAGCTTTATTACATAACTTTAATGGTTTGCTCCTATTATTTACTACCAAACTTATCAACGTTATGTTGTTGTTGTATCCTAATTAGAGTGATGAGCCGTATAACCTGCCAGTAGGGCAAAATAGCTCTTGAGAGATAAGTAGAAACTGAAGCTATTGAGGACATTGAATTAAGAGCCAATAAAAACTTTCAAGTGCATATTTATTTAAAAGGTACTATAGATAGTACAATGGAACTTCGACGTTCTTGTGGGTTTACCGATATGCTTCTGAAATTCTACATCACGAAATTTTAGTGAACAATTTCAGGTGGATTGATATTCCACGGGTCCGATTCATGGAACAAATTGATCATTCACTGCTCCATTCATTGATGAGTGAGAAATTACGGATATTTGCCGGGCCGCAAGGATAATTGAAAATTAAACAAAAAGCTTTAATACGGCTTAAACGCAAGGCACTAAATTCTAGACATCGTCGCGGATGATCATTTAATTATATAAGAAGTGTTTTTTTTGTTTTTGTACTTGAATAATAGGGACATTTTATTTTCTTCAGTAAATTTTTGATCGTCGTTAGAAATTTTGTGTTAAATTTCACAATACTGCAAGATTCACTATTCGGTTCTTTGACAATGTTTTGAGCAGAATGTTGAACATCACTTTTTAATCATGTCGGTAACTGAAAGTGGAGGTGTTATATGCCATGGACCTGCCAGTAGTCAGTGCACTAAGAGAGAGTGAAAGAGAGAGAAAAAGGGAGAGAGAGAGAAAGAGAGAGAGAGAAAGAGTTGATGACAAAGCAAAATCCTGAAATACAGTCAGAGCTCCGATGCAATCGATTTAAGTCAGAACGAAAGGAGCAAGGAAGTTATCTTTTAGTTAGTCTGCAAAATTTAGAAATACATGTACATATCTAAATATCTAAATCCCCCGTGTTGTGCTCGGGTGTGGTTGGACCACCGCAGAATTGGGCAACCGCAAACAATCTGCCGCGTGTACGTAAGAGGCGACTAAAGGCAGGAGCTGAGGATGGCAAGAGGGGACCCACCTCACCATTAAATATTTTCCCATAGGATTAAATGGTAATTAATCCACCTAACTGAGGAAGGCAACGGGAAACCACCTCAGAGGCCATATTTTTCCCAAGCTATAGGCTACATAAGGTATGGATAAGGCATAGACTTTGTGAAGGGATTAACTTGTTGATCTAAGGAGTGCTCTTATGGAGCGCGAAAACAGACTTTGAGTAGGAATATGTACCTTGAACCTGCCACTTGGCAGTGCACTAAAGAAGGATCTAAATATGAAAGGACAAATGATTATAGAATGATATCCATTTTAATGAATGGGTTAATTGCGAATTATAATTATTGTATTCAAAATGACTAAGGAATATTAAACAAATTGTTGTTGAAAAGGTGATCGAGATTAGTGAATGATAGAAATGCATTAACATTAATCAGATATACGTACGGGTCATGGTAGATGCAGAGAAACTGAGTTTCGCTGGGTTATTTGTGATTCACCGCTTTGTGACTGCGGCCAATCTCAAACCATGAAACATCGTCGAGGAGTGCCCTCTAACCTGCCTACCGGGTGGACTGTCTACGCTAAGTTACCTTACAAATGAAGCAACTATTTTGATTAACGCAAAACGCTAAGTAAATAAATAAGATATAGGACTACTCTGACATGATAAACTCCGATATTGGAAACTCTGATATGATAAACTCTGATATGATAAACTATGATAAATTATGATAAACTATGATATATCTAATTTAGACATAGTGGTGGGCCATAATGAAAAGTTTATGAAACGGCCCAGTATATAGCATATCGAAATAAAACTTACTGAAGTGTAGCAAAAACGATTGTTTACTAACAGCTAATGCTAATACTCAGCCTTCACTTTCTGCGCAAAACGTAAGCTTATCATAAGGTATTTTCTTTAACAAAAGCACAGATGTTTCCTTTTGAATTATATTAAGGCAATAATCAATAGAGCTTGTTTCCCTGAATATTAATTGACTTACATGCCTTCTGATCTATCTCTGAAATAAATTTTTATGGAAAACTTAAACTAGCAAACATGTATATGTAATAATAATACATGTATATGTACTAATAAACATGTATATGTTAGGAATTGTAAAGCATATGTATCTGTTAAATCATGTGCTTACTCAATTGTTTAATCATTTGTCTTTTCGAAAATTTGCTTAACCATTTAAAATCAAGCAAGCATTTGTTTCTCCGTCAACTAAAGTTGGCAATAACACTTGAATAAAGTCAAAAGTCCGCTCCATAGTAATAGTAATAGTACTAACAGTAAAGATTTCACGTCCGTTTCCTAATACAAACACGATGTCAGGGACGTCCCCCCATCCCATGTCATTACAAATTGATTCACCCCAAACGATCTAAAAATCATGTGCTGAAGAGAAAGAAAAATATCCTAAAGGTGTCGGTCCGGTGATCAAAAAACAGTCAGGCAAGATGAAATAATCTAAGGTGGGTAGAGATGTGTTTTCAACCAACAATAGGAAAGTGGAAGTAGTAAAAGAAAAATGCTAAGATCAGTTTCCTCACTCGAAAGCGATGTCCGTGATGGGCGATCCCAGTATTTGAACCCCGCACCTACTGATCCTCGGTCGAGTACTTTACCGACGTAGCCACTAGCTCCAGCCGAAGTAGAACATGAGAGAAGATCACGAGGCTGAGAGTTCAAACTGTAGGAGCTGAGAAAGAAAATATACGTCTATCTAATTATGTGAGCGTAATTATTAGAAATTTTAAGCAGTTTGACATTGGAAGAACGAAGCTTACGAGAAGGTTGCTTTTGGATTAGGAGATCAGAAAGGTAAGAAGGTTTACCAATGATAAGTGTTAACAGAGCAATTTTATACTTAATTCTTTGAACCACAGGAAGCCAATGAAGGTTATTAAGTAAGGAACAAGAGGTGACCCGAAGCCTTGAGGATCGACAGAGAACGCGTGCTAGAGAATTCTGAACACGTTATAGTAAAATAATTAAAAATACTGATACCTAAACCGATCTTATACCTTCTTCCTTTACGCAAATATGCAATTTACACTAAACAGCATACAAGCAGTATACATTGAAAGCCACTAGTTCACTAATAGGAGTTTGACCATATCAAATCCAAACGTATTCTCTGTCCAAAGTCGAACACATTGCAATTGGCTAATTGCCTATAGGCTATTTCTGCCTAGTCTACCAACGCTTTATCGCACAAGTTTATGTTTTTATGTTATTTTCCTGATGACTTGCACTAGTTTTAAAGTTAATTTGTTAGTTTGCAATTGTATCAATTGCATTGAATTGATTTTATTTATTGTATTGATTGATATCAATTGTATTGTATTGAGGTAACCAACACGATGGTGCTAGTCGCTGTTTTGGTAGCCTCTATTTCTGATCAAATACATAGAACTACTACTACTAATAGAATAGACAAATTATTAATTATGTGCTGGTTTTGTTTTTAACTGAAATATTTATTCTGTTATGAATTCATGCTGTATATTATTTTGGACTTTTTATAACTTGTATGTAATATTGTAGTGGCGTGTGATTCTGAAATAAACTTAAACTCTCTATCAACAACAACTATTAAAATTTAATCAACTTCAATATATCCAACTTTGTTGAGGACATCATAAAGAGTCATTAGTTGAGACGATTTTGTTAAATCGTTGACTAGGATGATCACATGACATTAATCTATATGTATACACAGCAATATTCATCCAGATTGTTGTATTTTTAATACATTGAAGTAATTACTAAACATTAGCTCTAAGAGCATAGAGTTTCTAGCTGACTCATGTACGTATGTGCTGTAAGAGCTTTCGTTTGCAATGAAAGCTCATATTAACAGCATAAATATATGTGAACATATGGCAAGTAGTTTATAATTAATATTTGAAAATGACAATTAAAAGCATTTTTATTACATGCTTGCAATGCCAAATCTGATGCGGATGCAATGCACTAATTCGTAAATTTGTCAGTTTATACATACAAAATTGTCACTTTATAAACTCAATCAATACATCACGTTGTAGAGTCACGTGAATTTATTTAATTGTCTGGTAGGATCAAGGCATTCAACGAGGGCAAATCAAATGGAGTGCTCATGTATGGTTCAATTTTTGATATTCAATATAGTAACTTTTATAATTTCTAAATCGGGCCCTTTATGACCTATTGCACAATACACTTTACTATATGGATTTTGCAGGCTCATTCAACTTTTGTGAAATACAAATTTTTATTCTATTCTATTAATGTTTAAGTAGTATTTAATGCTTACAGAGCCCTGGTGATTTTGTTGTTATTGTAGTGTGTTCAACGTCAAGGTTCCGATACACAAGGCTTCTCTTCAAGACGACTCGGCACACTCGAGCTACCGTCAAATAGATTAATGTAACTGAAAGTAACAAATGTTACTTATGTCGCTTATGTCAAAAGTGACAATTAAATTAGCCCTCATGATTTATTGAAGTATTTATACATAAAAAATTAAGTGGGTACTGAAATAAAGGTTTACTTGAAAAACGCGAAGCTTAATTTGTCTTCATATTATTTTTAATCTTTAGGCGCCTCATATGATCCCGTGGTATTAAGTTGATACTTATTCAATATTTATTGTTTATTAACTAACCTAGTCTTTAATAATCATAACATTATAGTTTCTTAGACAGAATAATGATCTTAGGTTTCGGTAGTATGACGGCATAATCCACGTCCTGTTCCATAATAAATTAAAATTTATCTGTGCTTCATTCAATGTGAAGCAGTTTCACGTGGAAGTCCTTGACGCTTTAGTTAACACCAGTTAAAGACATTTTTCGCCTTTGATACTGCTTTTAATCATAATTGGTATGGTTCGAATCACTGGTCTATGGTTCGTATGGTTTGAAGAATATGAGCTAACGAGGGAGAGTGAGAGAGACAGAGAGAGAGAAAGCTCATTAAAGATAAGGACTGATAAATATCGGAATTGCTTCTTGTGACTTTAGACTATGAAATGTCTTCACCAGCATTAATATACACATACGCAAATTATCACATGTCAAATAGTCAAAAAACGGGCTAAATAATCTACTGCATAAAAATCAAAATAATTAAAATTCTCAAAATGAACAGCATTGACCCGCCTCTATGTATTGACATACATTATACCGCATACATATGTGCATAAATCTGGGACCTATTCGAAGTACGATTGTCATATACTCTCATCAATACATCAATCGCAAACAGGCCTACTATATCAATTTATATAGAAAGTATTTCAACAAATCATTAAAACTGTGTCAGTCCTTTCATTTTAAAGATATCGACAATTTCAATCTAGTAAATGTTTTATAATTATTAAACTATTACGACAATTTTAATAACTTAAAGATTCAACAATTTCGATACAAAATAGTTTCTACATGTAATTAATTTCTAAAAGCTGACTTTTATAATTTTCTCTATAATAATTTTCTCTATAATAATTCTAATAATAATATAATAATTCTAATTCTAATAATATTAATATAATTTTCTCTATAATAATTCTTTAATGTTTTCGTTCTTTCTCGTAGCTATTAATCCTCACTGTACTCGCATTCCTCGCATTCTAATTGCGCAGAACGACAAGGGAACTTTGTTCTGCACAATGTTCTATCTACATAGCAAGGAAAACAGGGCAGATAGCTGAGTATCTTTCCCATCACTGATGTTCTATCATATAGTGAGTTACAGCGCTGACCAAGCGGTAGATTGTAAATCTCTCGGCTTCTTATGCTCGTTGTCGAATCAATGGAATCGTCGTCCGTCACGTCCACAAATCCTCTCTCAGCTCGAGTCGCTGAAATATAGTGCGGATGTTATACAGAGCGAAAGCGAGAAAATGAACAAATTTCAACTAATTCTGACAACTAGATGCAAATTGACAGTTTTCACCTTACACTATCTAAGTCCTTAGTGAATTTAATTAGATTTGCTTGTGGATACTGTGCGCAGTTCGTATGATATTTTTGTGCAGTTCGTAGCATATTCTTATTTATTCTCTCCTAATATACTTTATGAATGAATTTCTTCTATTCAACATGGTGTAGATTTGTATTTAGCCCAAATAATTAAGTATAAGCTGTTTAAGACATCAGTCAATCAAGCTGAGGCTCGAACTAGAAGATTTATAATAAAAGAAATGACAGAACTCTTCTAATCAATCCAACAGGTACCACAACAATGAAAACAACAACAACAACATCAACAAAAACTGTTTGAGTGTTTGTTACCTTAGTCTACGACGACTCTGAGGACTACGATATTAGAACGAAACCTCAGAACAGAAAGCAATTTGATGAGCATATTACTAAGCTAGATGTATAACAATTAAGTGCAATTATAGACACTCAATGGAGTAGGCCTACGTCCTTTATAAAGCGAACATTAAAATGACTCTAGGTTTCTTCTTAGAGAGATCTGACTAATAATGATTAAGATTGTAGATGATGATGTAAATATTAACCTGGAAGAATGTTGTCGAGAGCAAAAGCTAGTAGACCACCGACCAGCATAGGAGTGCTCAAACTTATGGTGAAGATCTGATCAATAGTTCTATTACCTGCACGTGTAAATTAATATAGAAAAGATGTTTAAATATGGTATTAATAAATGGCGGAGAAATATGGTTTGAAGATTAACATCAAAAAGCCAAAAATTAGTGGAGTGTTCCAGGAGAGAGATATTACAATCAATGGTACGAGATTGAAACAGTTCAGACATATACATGTATTATATGCGATATACTTTTCTAACGAAGTGTTAAACTGTGGTAATTTTATAGGTTTCATATATCTTCGCGTAATTTGGAGTGACATAGTCTGTGATACTATAGATAACCTAACAAAAAAGTAGTGTACTATGGGAAGCACATTGCTGAATCTCTTTACAACTACATATTTTGAAAAAATATACGCACAACTTTAATTAAGGCCTTAAAAACCATCTTTTGGGATATCCAATGGCTAACAAAATCATTCGTAATTTTCGCTCAAAGAAGTGTTTGAGAATATAAATTCCAAACCTGTTTTAATGGCGTCTGGAGACTGTTTAACCCAGATTGGTATAGCAGTGCCCATAAGAATGGATAAGCCAATGGCGACGAGATTTCTACCAGAAGTCAGGTCAACGGTCCTCAGGGTGGTCAGGGACACGCCCAGAACCATGCAGATACCCACGATCATCAGTCCTCCGATGATCGGCTCCGGGATGATCGACAGGATCGCCGAGATTTTGCCAAATACTCCGGCACACATGAGAAACACCCCGGCCAATATGAACGTCTTCCTACTGGCCATCTGAAAATATTCAACAATTCTAATTATATTATATGTGATTTGCAAAGTCAGATCGTACAAGTGTACATGTATGTTGTAGAATGGGCTGTATAATAATATTGTTTATTCACTTTAGGCCTGGACAAAGTCATTGTTCTGCATTATAATTTGAGTTATACGTATATATATATATACAGTATATATATATATATATATATATATATATATATATATATATATATATATATATATACTACTTAAAATCAAATGCATGCATGCATAATAAAAAATTCTGTATAATATATAGTATATATACATATATACATGTATATATATATATATATGTACATATATATATATATATATATATATATATATATATATATATATATATAAGTATATATATACAATGTCCAAGTTAGTCTCTGTTTAGATTGGAGATAAATATTATCTGAATGTTTGATATACAAAACGCGTATACAATATTCATGTGTTTATATTAGGTGCGCGAAATGTTTCATTAAATAGTTATTATTGGATCTATTAGTATATTAGTTCATTACTATTTTAGAACACTTGATTTAATTAGGCTTAGTTTCATTAGAAAATGAATGGCTGGTTTTAGATATTATCTAAGCTAAAAAAAGTAAAACCTTAGATTTACCTTAGCTTTACCAGCTTTATTAGAAAATGAATGGCTGGTTTTAGACATTATGTAAGAATAAACAATTAGATACCCCAGTAAGTGGAATATATCCTATGACTCCGCTATACGAGGTTGTTGAATGGGATGTACCGAACAGACCGCAGAATACCCCTCCCAACCCTTCCATCATAATGCCTCTGTTCATGGCGTGCTTGGGTGGCCTGGGCACCTCGGCCACTGCTGCCGTGGCGTAGTAGTCTCCTATTGATTCTATTGTTGAGCTTATGACAGCCGCTAGCATGCCAAAGAATACCCCAACGTTGAACGTAGGCCAACCCCACATACCTGAACATAATGAAGATCAATGTGACTTTATTTTACCAAATTATAAACATTGCATAGAGATATGGCATCCGTGTTGGAATAAATTTAAATGGACCTTGTAAATTAAATGAATCATATTGATTATACGAGCTCTCAAACTCCATTAAATTTAACATGGATCTATTCGTTAACGTTGCGGGAATACATCCAACAACAATAGTTGATGTACATTACACCAATGTTATGCATAGTAATACGTTACAAATATAAAAAGTTAAATTTTATTGCAAAGACCTTAAACAAAAACGTATGCTTTTCTTAAGAATAACTATATCAGTAGTCTAGCTTTTGTGGTAACTTTTAGGCTTGGCGTAATTGACATAAAAGTTAGTGGGTATAAGTTGAACATTGCCCAATACTATTAGTACAAGTTGGGCACATGGACGAGAAAGAGTATAATTTTATGCGCTGATATCATTTGTTAATCACAGTATAATTTTATTGCAGTGTTTCCAAATTTACCCGGATATGGAATGAAAATCCAGCTGCTCTGAGAGATCCAGTCTAGATTGATGTCTGTTCTAGCGAGATATCCCACCTGCTTGGGATCGTCAGGAAACACATTGGCGGCTGTGAGGATCGCGCAGAGGCTCCACGCACATGTTATAGCAATGACTTGCTTTCAGAAAATAACAATATCACGCAATTAAAGTTGATTGATTAATTGCGTTTAGTAATTTATTTTATTTAGCGTATGCGTTATTCCAGGTAACAGCTTCACTAGTAATATAGCTTAACGAAGACACTGTAGACAGACAATCCGGCAGACAAGAGTGCCCCCTAACCAGTTTGTCGGGTGATCTGTCTACGTTAAGCTACCTTACAAGTGAAGCGGCTAACAGGATTAACGCATAAGCTAAATAAAATAAATTAATGAACACAATTAATCAATCAACTCGTCTCTCGACATAATTACAATGAATCACCACAAATTATGAATGTGAAAAATTTGTACTAGACACGTGTCTTGTAGTATAATAAAGAATAAACCAACTTAGCGTCAGTTTCTTTTCTATGACAAAGTACAGTATATGTCATTAAAATGTTATTATATAATAGCGATGAACTATCCATTTTGCAAGATTAACGTCTTGGCTCTTAAAATGTTTTATCCACAGTTATTTAAAAATTTTCCAGTATTTTCTCTGTATTAATAACTATGGTTCAATGCTTAGCATTTCAGACATTGTTTGCGTTAAACAAACCAAAAGTATTGTAAATCGAAAGTACTATAAAAATAACAGAGAATGTAGGAACACGCAAATGCAAGCATTTTGATCACGAGAATAAATGTAAACATCTGAACGCAATACGAAGCACCAAGCATACAACAACAAGTATAAGCGTATAAGGAGATTAATCATAAGAAAACTAAAGAATGAGAGACTAACCTTTAAAACAGTGACGAAGACAGATCACCTTTCACGACACTGACTATAGAAATTAGCATTTCTAAAAAATTACACACCTATAGATAAGTAGCAATGGCGTGACCTCTCACCATAGTAAATAAGAGAGAATGAATGAAATAGGAACCTAAGGAAAATGTCGCAAATATTTCCAGATGGCGCATGAGGAATAAAAATAGTAACGAATTACCGGAAAGAGTCTGAAGACGAAGTATTTATTCGTGTGACAGCCATTTTTTCTGCTGTAGCCTGGCACCGGGACCTGAACATTACGTAGAAACGTTATGACGCCTATGACAGTGGCCGCCGTCCTGATCAAAATAGGAATCAAATTATAAATATATTTAAAATAATCGAAATAATATTTAAATGGTATATTATTTTTTATATAAATGTATACTTATTGAGATTATGTATCTTAATTATAGCGCTAACCATAGGGCCTATCATTCCGCTCTGAAAGTTGAAATGTAGAATTAGAGTTCGAATTGAAAATGATATAAAAATAATTAAATTTATCATCATCATCGTCGTCGTCGTCGTCGTCGTCGTCATCGTCATCATCATCTTCATCATCATCATCATCATCATCATAATATCATCATCATCATCATAATATCATCATCATCATCATAATATCATCATCATCATCATAATATCATAATCATCATAATATCATCATCATCATCATAATATCATCATCATCATCATAATATCATCATCATCATAATATCATCATCATCATCGTAATATCATCATCATCATAATATCATCATCATCATCATGATATCATAATCATCATCGTAATATCATCATCATCATCATAATATCATCATCATCATCATAATATCATCATCATCATAATATCATCATCATCATAATAATATCATCATCATCATAATATCATCATCATCATCATAATATCATAATCATCATCGTCAATATCATCATCATCATCATCATCATCATCATCATCATATCATCATCATCATCATCGTAAATATCATCATCATCATCATCATCATCATCATCATCATAATAATATCATCATCATCATCATAATATCATCATCATCATAATATCATCATCATCATCATGATATCATAATCATCATCGTAATATCATCATCATCATCATAATATCATCATCATCATAATATCATCATCATCATCATAATATCATCATCATCATAATATCATCATCATCATCATAATATCATCATCATCATAATATCATCATCATCATCGTAATATCATCATCATCATCATAATATCATCATCATCATAATATCATCATCATCATCATGATATCATAATCATCATCGTAATATCATCATCATCATCATAATATCATCATCATCATCATAATATCATCATCATCATAATATCATCATCATCATAATATCATCATCATCATAATATCATCATCATCATCATCATGATATCATAATCATCATAATATCATCATCATCATAATATCATCATCATCATGATATCATCATCATCATGATATCATAATCATCATCGTAATATCATCATCATCAACATCAACATCAACATCATTATCATCATCATCATCATCACCATCATCATTATGATGTCAGCGACTAGTTTAATAGTCGAATAGTAAAATGCAATTTTTATCGACAATATTGGAATTTAGAATAAGCCTATTTATTATATCAATTTTTCGTATTTGTTTTACCACATCCACAATATATTATTAAATTTTAACTTGAAATGAGTTAATTAAACCCATATATAAATGAAACGATCACTAGCTGTCGCATACCCTAGCGCTATTCCCCACTGGTTTTTAGAAGTATTTACAACGGCTCCAGCAATCGATAAGCCGATTAGCATAACGGTTGGTACCACAGTGATGGGTCCAATGAACCTGATCAGGAATCCTATCACTCCAGTGGCTCCTAACATAACCTGGACAGCCGTAGCTACAGCCAAGGATCCGGAAGCCTACGGATATTATGTTTCAAAATAATATTACATACAATATAAATGTTAGGAAATACCTCATAGACCTAACTAATAACTAATGGATCAGAAGCCTTGCGTTTCCAATTTAAATTTATTTAGCAAAATTCCATCTGTCATTTAATTTGATTGGTACAAAAATTCATCGCAATGTCAATAGAGATTGTTTTTGAATACTTAACCCATCTGAGTTATTATATTTATTAAATATCACGATTTTTACATCTATTTTCAATATCTCAATTTTTCAATAACTATAATTAAAAAACTGAATTAGTCATGTGCATTAGTTACCATTCCATAGCTCGAGGAATAGAGAGAGAGAGAGAGAGAGAGAGAGAGAGAGAGAAATAAAGTGAAAGCGAAGTAAAGGAGATGTAATTAAAGAAATATTAAGTGAGAGACGCACACTAAGAAGAGATAGGATACACATGTACCTCCATCATTCGAGGCTTCCAGATATCTGGATATGTTAGCACGGTTGTTCCATTAGGTCCACCTAGGAGTCTTAATGTACCTGCAAAATAGATTCAATCAATCAACCAATCGATCTCTCAAACATTATATTGCAGAAGTTCCAAATGATTTTCAGTAAAAAGCAAAACAAAATCCTAAGCCAAATAGGTCTACAAAATTAAAATGATATATTTTGTTAATGAAAAGCAAACTTACAGGTTAATTAAAGTCCATTCAACTTGTATGCCTACCCTTCCTCGAACTGAACTCCCGGAATTTGGCTTGTACCATTTTTTGGACCCACACTCTGCTCGTCGGATTGGATGTGGTACCATAGTGCTCAATGTTGTCATGGACGACAGTAGCACTCTAATTCTGTTGTTGTTGTAAATGATACCTGCCAGTTTACGAAACTTAGCCATTATATATCAATATTCTTCATCTAACCATCATCATCAGAATATTGAAATGAATTGCTATAGTGCTAGAAAAGCAGTCAATTTTCCCATTAGAATATCAATTTTGAGCCTATATATAATGTACATACACATGCACACATATATATACATATACATACATATATATATATATATATATATATATATATATACTGAGGAAGGCAGAGGTAAGCCACCTCAGTAGCCATACTTTCCCATGATATAGGCTACATAAGGAATTGATAAGGCATAGACCTTGTGAAGGGATAAACTTGTTGATTTAAGGAGTGCTCTTATGGAGCGAGAAAGCAGACTTTGAGTATGAATATGTACCTTGAACCTGCCACTAGGCAGTGCACTGAGAAGAAGAATATATACATATATATATATGTATATATATATATATATTTATATATTTATATATTTATATATTTATATATTTATATATATATGTATATATAATGTAATATTATATTATATTATTTATAACAAAACACTTGAGACAATATCGTAAGCACAAGTGTGGTGAAAACATGAGGTTGAGAAAGAGAAATATATTACTACAGATCTTGAACTATGTTCATAGTTCATTACATAATATTATTTGTAATTAGTTTACCATAAATACTAAACACGCTTTACTATTGGTTTATTATAAGCTACTTATATTAGCACGATTTGTAGGAGCGCAATTAGAATACGATGCTGACGGCATAGCTTAGAGTAATCAATAATCAATACCTTCTTCATCGAATAAATAAAAATTGTTCGATATTTTTTTAATTCCAAAACAATTGTAAACCTATAAGCCTGGCGTAAAATAAGTGATTAAAATATTTTAAGTATAAAGTTCTTATGTAAAAGGACTTGAACATGTCTTATTTTCTTTCGGAATTGTAATTAATTATTTAGAGATTATCTATGGATTATTTGTCTGAAAAATAGCGTCATAAACTAAAACAAAAAAGTAAGCTTTCTAGAAATAAACAAATTAAAGGATCAGAAGTGATAAGAATAAAACAATAAAAGATGAAAGACAAAATGATAAAAATATTAAATGAATAAAAGATAAAAGGTAAATAATAAAAAAGATAAACTAAGCATTAGTATTTTGTTGTCATAACAAGCACAAGAAGTAATCATGGTCAAAATTAACGGTAGTTTTGGTTTTGTAATATTTTAATATCTAGAGATGAACAAGCTTTCATGTTGTCCACTAATTGGTTAATATAACAAATAGTGAAGTAACTAGTATATGGTTGGTCTTATTAACCTCAGCTATGGTGACCTCGTATTTTGCTAATTGCATGCGGGAACACAGTTAATTAAATAGCGGGTTCTGCCTGATATTTTATACCAGCAGTTTTATTCTCTTATTTGACCTAAGGGAAAATAGAACCTGCATTCAATTTGATTCGAACTGGGCCAAATGAAGAATCGCTGAATCATTCTGAGGAAGCACAAGTAGTTATATTGAATACTTTAGAGTCCAACATTTCGAAGCTCAGTTAGGGTCACAGTCGGACAGTCCTATGGCAGCTACATGTAGATCAAGGCATATGAAAGTGTAGTGTTGAAAATGAGTTGTCGAACATACACACACATTCAAGTCTAGATTTATGAGATTTAATTATCCAGATAAGCACCACAGACACACTATGCATATATATATATATATATATATATATATATATATATATATATATTATACATGTACATATAATACATTGCGAGATAATACATGTACATGTAATACATTACGAGATAATTTCCCAAATTTAAACAAAATTTAAAGTTATTTTCCAGCTCGATTACACATAAGTGAGGGGAGAGTATTGGATTTGAACCCTGCACCTATTAATCTGCTGTTAAACAACTTGTCACCTTTTATCGATTCTACTTGATTCATTTATCAATCTGATTCATATGCAAACTTTAGAGTTTTAATAAACTTTTAGTTTTGGTTTTGGTTTGGTTTGGACACTTTTTGTGTCGGGTATAAACTTCAGATAAACTTCAGTTCAACACTGGTTACAAATTCATCTAAATGAGAAGCTACACCTGGCATATCCATTAGTACATTCTTATGCAAACCTTTCCAATAACGGAATAGAAGGATAGTGAGAGAGTGGAATAGAGATATAAGAAGAGTAGAGTTAGCTAGAACAGTGTATATAGAAAGAGAGAGAGAGAGAGAAAGAGAGAAAGAGAGAGAGAGAGAGAGAGAGAGAGAGAGAGAGAGCAAGAGATGGAATCAGAAAAAGACTAAAGTTTGACTTTAAGGAGGAATATTACCATTTGATTCGAACTGCTCAATAGTGGGACACGTCCACTCCGGGCTTGACATCATGCTCGTAAGTACAGGAACGTAAGCCAAGCTACTTCCTTGAATGATGGGCAATCTACAACATGTCAGCTCTATTACATCTTCCCTCTACGATAATACATGCATGTTGAGACTCCGTGATAGTACAAGCAAATTAAGACTTCTGAATTCGGCTAGTATATGTAATACACTGAGAAGCATTCGGCCGGAATCTGATGGTATTTCAGTCTTGGAATTGTATGCATAAAAGGCACCTCTATCTTTCACCAGTTACCTGCCAAGCGGCAGGTCCAAAGGATTTATTTCTTTTCATGGTCTGTTGTCTCGCTCTACAAAGAGAAATCCATCGATCAAAACTTTATCCCTTTACGAAAGGTTATGCCTTACCTAAACAATAAAATATCTAATAGCTGGGGATTAACAACTTCTGAGGTGGTTTCCCGTTTCCTTGCACAACTCTTGCTTAGTCGACTCTTACTACATTTGCAGTAAATGCAGTAAATGGTTGTTATATTATAAAAAATAATAAAGAAGTGTAATTATAAAATTATATATATTTATTAATTTGTATATATATATATATATATATATATCCCTAGTATATATATATATATATATATATATATATATATATCTCCCTAGTATATATATATATATATATATATATATATATATATATATATATATATATATATATATATATACTAGGGAGGGATTTAGTGCACAAGTGAAGCTGCGAGTCAATTGAACGAGTCAAAGCTACGTAGAGCCCAGTTAGTACTTTGTGGCGACCACTTTGGAAGAAAGCGTGTTGACAGCTTTGAATGTAAATAATCCCCAGGGTGTTGGAGGTTATTCTTCAATCCGCGCCGGCTGCTATTGAAGCGCCAACAAAAGGCAACGATTACTAATAACCATGGAAAGAAATGTAAGAAAAATAACGACAACTCTTAAAACATCAACTAGGAAAAGAAACTATAAAGCATAATTATGCGGTCTGTCATGTGTGTAACTATATACGGGAATAACAAAATATATAATGGAATTATATGATTCCATATTTTTTACCCACCTGACACCGATGGAGACTTGTAGAATTGTGCACAGACCGCTCATGAAGAGATTGGTGCTCATCAGCTGAGAAAGAAATTCTTGGTCTCCAGCAGAACACACGACTCGTCTGATGATAAAAGCGGCGCTGACTGGTCCGCCTATCATAGTCAGCACTTGCTGTGATAGCATCAACAATTTGTCTTTTAGTAAGCTTCCACTCGTATGTGGACGTGAAGAGTAAAACTGAAGATAGGGATGAGTGGAAGCGTTATATACCAAGGACCTGCCAGTAGGCAGTGCACTAAGAGAGAGAGAGAGAGAGAGAGTATAGCAACATCGATAAATCTTAACACAAAAGTGCACTTCTTGTTTATAATCGAGGTAAAAAGTTATAAAGTAGACGGTATTAAAAGTATATTCTGCTAACCAAGTTCGAGAAAAAACTAATACAAATGTGTGTTATTTACTGGTTAGATCTGCAGTACTACTGTACGTGTAATATTCCTACGTTATTACACGTTATTATTAATGAGAATTAGACAATGTTGTTATTTTGTTGTTATTATTTAAATTTTTTATTATTAGTATTATTATTTGTTCATTGGTTTTATCAGGGGCTACCCCGCACCGTTACTGCACGCCTAGGGGCTGCCCCGGGGCACCCCGCCCCGGGGGATTCCCCGCCCGGGGTGCCCCGCCCCGGGGGTGCCCCGCCCCGGGGGCTGCCCCGTCCTTGGGGCTACCCCGCCCCGGGGGCTACCTCGGTCGTGGAGGCTGCCCCCTGGGGGCTGTCCCGCCCCGGGGGGGTGCCCCACCCCGGAGGCTGACCGCCGCGGGGGTCAGGCCGCCCCGGGAAGGCCGCCCAGGGTGAGCCACCCCGGGCAGGCCGCCCTCTTCAGGCCGCCATAGGCGGGCAGCCTCGGGCAGGCCCGCTCCGGGCAGGCGCCCCGAGCTGGCGTCCCAAGCAGTGCGCTCAAGGCAGTCCGCCCCTGGCAATCCACCTTGTTAACGTCTCAGTTAACTGACGACGAATGCGGCAAATAGTCAGGAGCCGCTGCTTTTCTACTGCCGCCGAGGCGCACCGGTTACGGTTTGCAGAACCGGTTAAGTTAACTGGTTATGTGAATTTACCGGTTAAGTAAACTGATTACGCTAATTTACCGGTTAAATAAACTGATTACGCTAATTTACCGGTTAAGTAAACTGATTACGCTAATTTACCGGTTAAATAAACTGATTATGCTAATTTACCGGTTAAATAAACTGATTACGGCTCATTAGATTTAACCGCCTTTCAGAAATAACATAATAATGTTTTTTTATTTTTATTTACAATTATGGAATATATTGAAAGATTATTTAATTAAAATTATTTGATGAAAATGATTAAATTCGTGGCTTAACTAGCTTGTTGTTTGATGAACACTTAACCCAGAGTACATGACCCGGAGAACGAGTAGAAATATGCATCTTAGGACCTATACTTGGTAATAACCAGAGAGATACAGAGAGAGAGAGGGAGAGAGAGACAGAGAGAGACAGAGACAGAGAAAGAGAGAGAGAGAGAGAGAGAGATAGGTGCATAATGAGAGAGAGATAGATAGATTGAGAGAGAGAGAGAGAGTCAGAGATTTATAGAGAAGGATAGGTGCATAGTTAGAGAGCTAGAGAGAGATATATATATATAGATTGAGGGAGAGAGAGACAGAGAAGGAGAGAGAGAGAGGTGCATAATGAGAGAGAGATAGATAGATTGAGAGAGAGAGAGAGATTTATAGAGAAAGATAGGTGCATAGGGAGAGAGCTAGAGAGAGAGAGAGAGAGAGATAGATTGAGAGAGAGAGATACAATTATAAAACGGCAATATTTTTTAAATCATTTATAAGGGCGAAAGTAAACTATTATATATCAATAAAGAATAATGTTTGAAGTCTGTTTCGGCACACTAGGGTGATGTGAGGGGCTTCATCTTCAATTGATAAAACTAAATAAAGTACTTTGGCTAATTTTCTTTAGAAATTTTCTCAGACTCTACACGATAAATTCGGCAGATTGTAGACATGGCATTTAAATTTAGCCAGTAGGTTTGATAACGTTGCGAAACGATTGAACAGTAAGCCGAACGTAATAAGCAGGGTCAACAAAGCAGCAAACCCATGGGAAAGCATTGACAAATCACCGCTTAATTCGCCCAACAGTTTTGCTAAAAATGACCTCATGTTGAAACCTTAAATGACGGAATGCGGAATCGAGACTGTGAGACAATATGAACAGTGCATAAATTCTCCGTATAAATAGGAAGTTGGACGCAGAAAATGGAAACCAATATTGAATTCTATTACTAATCAATTCAGATGATTGATTAACTGTGGAGTTTGACGCATGGGCGATCCTGCTATTGCCTGTTTGTAGACCAACAGTAGGGATAGGGAGGCGTGTGTCAATTTGCAATGCTTGGCCTGACCTCCAGATTTTCGAAGACATCCATATATAAATATATATATTATATATATATATATATATATACATATATATATATACATATATATATATATATATATATATATATATATATATATAGAGAGAGAGAGAGAGAGAGAGAGAGAGAGAGAGAAACATACTCTCTATATATATATATATAGAGAGAGAGAGAGAGAGAGAGAGAGAAACATATATATATATATATATATATATATATATATATATATATATATTTCTCTCTATCTTTCTCTCTCTCTCTCAGACTATCTTTCTTTCTTTCTGTCTGTCTCTCTGTCTCTTTCTCTCTCTGCCTCTCTTTCTCCCTATGCACCTCTCTCTCTCTCTATCTCTTTCTCTCTCTATCTATCTCTCTCTGTCTCTCCATTTCTCTCCGTAGTGATCTCCCTTTACCTCTCTCTCTCTCTCACTCTCAATGCACTTCTCTTTCTCTCTCTCTCTCTCTCTCTCTCTCTCTCTTTCTCTTTGGTTATGGCTAAAGTAGCGGACCTAAGATACATATTTCTACTCGTACTCTGTGTATGTGTTCTTAAGATGCACACCAATTTAATAATTTTTATTAAATTACGAAAAAATTTCTTAACAATTTTTTTATAACCTTCTTTAGGCCTTTTTTATAATTAAATAATTTTTCAGTATATTCCATAATTAGTTAAAATCAAGCAAATTAATTATGAAAGGCGGTTAAATCTATGGTTAAATCTATCCAGTTTATTGAACCGGTAAATTAACATAACCAGTTATCTTAACCGGTTCTAAAGTCACATGACAGGTGCGCCTCAACGGCAGTATAAAAGCAGCGGCTCTTGACTGATTACCGCATTCCATGACTGCCCCTGGGGTGGGGACAGCCCCTGTCCGACGCGGGGTGGGGGGGCAGCCCCCACGCAGGGGGCGGCCCGGGGCAGCCCCCGGGGTGGGGACAGCCCGCGGGGTGGGGGCCGCCCCCACCTAGGGGGCAGCCGCCCCACTGTTGTATTCTGTTGTATTCATGCATCCACCCCGGGTGGGTAGATGCATAGTCTATTCTTGTAAAAAAAAATTTTAAAAATTCTTAAATTCCTAACCAAATATAGGCTAGGTTGTTTTAGTTTTTCCGTACCAGTTGGAATTGGAACGATTAAATTTAAAATATAACATATTATTAATCTATAACACAGATTAGGTTTAAGTTTTGGACCTTCTTTAACAATATAAAAACCAATAAGTATGGTACTAACTATGCATGGCATGTGTGTTGGGGATATGGTTGATATGCGCTCTACTTTACATGTAGGCCGATAATCCGTAAGTTAGCTTAACTAAATATTTTTCGTTTACTTTTTCTTCGGTTTGTCTTTGGGAGTACTAAAGTGGATTGCTTTGTCGATGTTACATTTTTCTATCATTCTGTGGCGAATTAAAGATTATATAATAAGTATACTATATAATAAGTCATACTATAACCGATGACGGGAAATGTGAAACGGAAATATGCAGCAGGATTGCACAAGCAAGAGTGGCCTTTGGTAGTAGAAAAGAACTTTTAACAAAAAGTCACAGAAAGAAAGACATAAAGATAAAGATAGTGAAAACTTTGGTTTAGACCATGCTAGTATGGATGTGAAACATGGACCTTAAGGAAGGAAGATATTAGGAAACTGGAGGCATTGGAAATGTGGATTTGGAGAAGAATGGAGAAGATTAGTTGGACCCAAAAGGTTACAAATGAGGAAGTTCTGTAGAGAGTTGGCGAGCGGATGGACAGCTGATAAATATATTAAGAAATAAGAAGAAGAGTTGGATAGAACACATTCTAAGAGGGGAATGTCTATTAAAAGAGGTCATAGAAGGTAGAATGGAAGGAAAAAGAGGCAGGGGCAGGCCGAGATTAGGTATGTTCGATGATTTAAAGACCCACTCATATGTGGAATTGAAGAGGAAGGCAGAAGACAGAGAAGAGTGGAGGCGTTATATACCATGGACCTGCCAGTGGGCAGTGCACTAAGAGAGAGAGATAATAAGTGTAGGATTAATTACCTGCATGGCGTACAATACAGTCACGGGCCAAGGTGGGCTGGCATCTACCAAGTATATTAGGGGCGAAGGTTTTCTAACTGATTCAGATTCAGGTGTATCATCCATATCCATTGTCCTGTCATTATCTTGATCACCTTTCTTGAGTAGCCGTTCTGGTGAACCATTACCATTGAGATGATGAACGTCTGTTATATCTATTTTCAGTGAGTTCCCGTTACAATCCATTATCTGCGAATAAAATTGCATTAAAAGTACAACACTACATATAGAATAACGTGACCAGTACAAAACCATATGTAGAATTACATTACTGGTACTAAACAATTTGTAGAATTACATTACATTGAAATTTAGAATTACATATATTTGTACAGGAGATATACTACATATATATACCGCAATCATGTAGATATACCACATTGATATACCACATGTATACCACATAGATATACCACATAGATATACCACATAGATGACGAGGATGAGTTGCGGAGAGAAGGAAGAATGCAATGGAAAGGCGGAGTCAGCGAGAAAGGTCGTCGGATGATTTAGTAGCACTTTCGTTTATGAAGATAGAGAGAAAGGTTGAGGTTATAATTAATTGGGATATTTATATGCCATGGACATGCCTTACGCTATATAGTTCACAGAGAGAGAGAGAGAGAGAGAGAGAGAGAGAGAAAGAGGAAGAGGGAGAGGTTGGACACATATGTACTTTGGACAATCTGTTTTGGCAGATCCAATGTACATATTTGCACTCGGAGCCTGCTTCATATAATCAATTCTGGCAGATGAAAAATAGCAAAAACGAAGCAAGATGCAGTCTACGATAATTCACTTAAAATACAAGCGAAGTATAGAAGTTAAGGGATCCATTATACAAAACGCTGCTTACATAATTTAATCGTCCGTACAAAGAATAGATTCAAAAGTATATAACGAAATCGATATACTGTAGACATGATCTACGTCTGTATGCCTTTTGCTGCCAAATTAATTTTCTGTCGAGCTACACTTTACCGTCTAGGCTACTACTTTACCGGCTATGCTACTACTTTACCGGCTATGCTACTACTTTACCGGCTATGCTACTACTTTACCGACTATGCTACTACTTTACCGGCTATGCTACTATTTTACCGGCTATGCTACTATTTTACCGGCTATGCTACTATTTTACCGGCTAGGCTACTATTTTACCGGCTATGCTACCACTAAACCGGCTATGCTACCACTTTACCGGCTAGGCTACTATTTTACAGGCTATGCTACCACTAAACCGGCTATGCTACCACTAAACCGGCTAGGCACTCTATACTATCTTCCCTTTTTCTGTCGAGAAATATAAGAATACTAAATCTAGAAATAAATATATCCTGAAATATGGTATTCAAATATTAAAATGTGAACGAACATTTACCTCCGTTTAAATGTTTTGAAGGTTGTGAACATAGGCGATTTGATTATCTCTTATATTTAGAAAATATTTTATTACCTGAATTCACTGTAATTACTATGGCCTCAATTCCTTGACTGATAATTAGCTTGTAGGCCTATGTGCAGTTAGTAAACTACGTCGCTGATTAGCAACTTTTGGCTAAGTAACATTTGCACGCATTCTATCGGTCGCTATTATAGTCGTCTCAGACCTAATAATTATCCTAGAAAAGATGATGTTAACTGTTCTTGTTCAGAAGCTAGATCACACCTAGCGTGAACTCGACCAGTGAATGCATTAACCTGAATAAGTCAAATTATATATGTATATATATATATATATATATATATATATATATATATATATATATATTAAAAAAAAGCTAATGTTAACGTCAGTTTCCTAACTCGAAAGAGATGTCAGTGACAGGTGAGCCCAGGATTTGAACCCTGCACATACTGATAGTCGGTCGAATATCTTACCGACATAGCCTCTAGCTGGAGGAAAATATGACTTCTGAGGGTGTTTCCTGTTGCCTTCCTCAGTTCTTGCTATATCACCTCTTACTCATTTGCAGTTAACGGTTTATCTATTCTTTAGTGTTCCGAACTCAACATGGGAACATTGTTAGTATATTGAGCCGAAGTAACTCAAAACGTACTTGCTCAATTTAATTGCATTAAAATTTTATTTAGTAAGAATATAAGTATTTTATACATACAGCTGTTTTGGAAGGCCATTTCTGCAAAGCTCAATATTTTGATGCAATATATTGATGGGTTGCAATTGCCACTATTTTAGTTCAATGGCAACTCTCTGTAGTGATCGGTAATTGTTGAACCACCGAATCAATAAAATGTAATATATGCAGAGATAACAAGTCATTTAGATTTAATGGCTTCTTGAAGGCTTGCTCTTTGTTCCCAACTTTTATATAGGCTTGCACATACATTAAAATTACTGCTCTCTAATTAGAGTACTAATGTAAATAATCTACTCAAATGTCCCTGGATTATCAATGAAAGCGACATAAATCCAACCTGACATAATGAAAGAAGGTCGAGAAAAATGTGTCTACAGTAATTGAGGATTTGGGTAGTAAGAAAAATACCTTGTCATGTGCTCATGCTGTGGCTGGTTCCAGTCTAAGAGTTCTCTTTATTGTTCCTCCACAAAACTATGTTCTTCGTCATTTCCTCGATGTTCATTCCTTTTCTTGCTTCTGTTTTCTCATAAATGCTAATTTCAGCAGCCTTTAGGTCTTCTTCGAGGCAGTCTTTCCGCCTTCTTTTAGGTCTTCCCACAGTTCTTTTGCCAGCTGCTTTGCAGTTAAATATCTTTCGGGGTTTCTGTTTTCATCCATCCGTAGCACATGTTCAGCCCATTTCAGTTTTCCTTTTTTGCTGATTTTAATGATCATTTGTTGTCTTGTCCTTCTCCAAATGCTTTCATTGAATCATACCTTGTAGTTTTAGTGACTTCCAGATTTCCGATATTTATGGAACCTCATTAATTAAATTATTAGTAGATAATCGGGTATTTAATAACTTATTCACACAACAAATCTAATATTAGAATTACTAATAAGTAACTATTAGAGGATAGGCGAATTTCATAAAGACTAGATTATAAATATCCTGATAAGCGATCATATATAATAGCCTACTAGTCAAGAATTTACGCAATGTACTATTTCACAATTTTCTCCCTTGAATTTTATCACTTGAAAAATCCTATATACATTATCTCCACTTCAGTTAGTTTAGTTCTTTAGATTTCTGTTCACTATATCGACATGGGCACTTTACTTTGCACCAAACCCTATCAACATAGCAAGGCAAGCATGGAATGTAGCTGAGAGAAACGTTTATTGACGGTATTCTATCACAGAACGAGTTACAGCGCTGACCAAGCGGTAGATTGTAAATCTCTCGGCTTCTTATGCTCGTTGTCGAATCAATGGAATCATCGTCCGTCACGTCCACAAATCCTCTCTCAGTTCGAGTCGCTGAAATATAGAAAAACTAATATAGCCAAAGCAAAGCTAATGTTAGCGTTTTAGTTTCCTCACTCGAAAGCGATGTCAGTGACGGGCGAGCCCAGGATTTGAACCCCGCAGATAGTTGATCCCGGTCGAATATCTTACCGACATCGCCACTGGCTCCAGCCAATAGTGTAGATATTATACAGAGAGAAAGAGTAAAAGTCATTTAAGACTCCTGGGGTTTTACTTCAGTTTCGTTTCAAATTTTCATAATTAGCGCATATGTTTAAAAAATGTGCATATTGAGTGAAATAGAAGAACTCTCTGAGGAATACGAGTAATTTAGTTAAAAGTCTGAATAAAAAATAATACATGTTAGAAGGAGATAGGTCCATTCCACAGTAGATTATAAAATGGGTTGAAAAAGAAAAAGGGCGTTACCAAGGTTTTATAAAATAAAAATATTACTTAGAGGCCTATTTACAGAGGAAATATGTTTCCAGACGCATAGGCCTACTGTACGTATACATACTGAGAATTGCAGAGCTGAATGTTTTTATCGTTTATGACGTGTACTACCGTATTCGTAACACTTCTATGTCTTTATCAATGTAAATGTACTATAGATTTATAATTCTCGTCTCCGAAGTAGAGTAGTAAATGAATTATGCTAATTTCACATTTAATCCTGTGTAAAGACGAATCTCCTATACTTTGAGATTATCCGGACTTGAATTTGAATAGCGCATAATGGAGTCCGCTTATCAGATAAAAGCTAAAGCTAAGGTTAACGTCAGTTTCCTCACTCGAAAGCGATGTTAGTGCCGGGCGAGCCCAGGATTTGAACCCCGCACATACTGATCCGCGGTCGAGTATCTTACCTACGTCACCACTTGCTCTAACCAGTGGCAACACCAGTTAAGTTAGCAATCTGTCACGATATCCAATTCTTACATCTTTCAGCGGTAAATAAAATAAATAATATAACTGATCAGCTTATCAGAGATATTCTAAGCACTGAGATCTATCAATTAATCAATAAGAATTTAACGTCCGATTCCTCGCCATAAGTCAATGTCAGGGACGTCTCTTGCAGACTCTACAAAAACAGGCTCCAAAGCATCGTACGACGACGACTGAGTACAAGAGATCACAAGAGAAAACGAGTTCAATATATCTGATGATGCTGATGATTATGTAAATGCAAACCTGGCATGACGCTATCTAGAATAAAAGCAATTAGTCCTCCGATCAACATTGAAGTGCTTAACATCAATGTCAGGATCTCATCAACTGTTGTATTACCTGAATGAAGCGCAAAATAAATAAATAAATTATATATAGGCTAAAATAATATTATTTCAAAGGAAATGTGCTGAGGAGAAGTAAGGTCCTAAACCAAAGCCAGTCCGGTGATCAAAAATGGTCAGGGTAGATCGATTACGGTGAGAAAAGATAAGTTTTAAGCTTGCAAGAGAAAATTGAAAGAGAAGAACAAGAGCGAAGATTAGCAGGCAAAGAGTTCCAGATTGTGGGTGCTGCGTAAGAAAATGAACGTCTGCCCGATGATATGAGAATATGTGGAACAGAGAGAAGATTGGCATCAGTGAAACGAAGTGCACATGAGGGACGATAGGGAAGAAGAATTTCAGATAAATAAGAAGGCTAGCCAATTCGCAGAGTTTTGAAAGTTCATAGAGTCATTTTATATTTTATACGTTGATTAACAGCGAACCAGTGAAGACTGCGAAGTAGAGAAAGAGTGCGAAATTGAAGTCGAGAGGACTTGTAAACAACATGTGCAAGAGAATTTTGGACATGCTGCAAACGATTGAGAGAAGAAGAAGGCAACCCATGTAATAATTGCAGTAGTCGAGCTTAGAATGAACCATAGAATTAGCAAGGATAGTGGCTGAATATCTTGTAAGGGATGGACGTATTTTTCTAATCTGACGAATCTGTAAGAAAGAAGCGCGACAAATAGAAGAGATATGGGATTTAAGTCAAGCTTTTCATCAAATATGACTCACTCCACGGCTTTTGGTGGATCGAGAATTAAATATTTGTGTAATTTTTTAAATTCCAGTCAAGAAAAACTCAAAATATTCCCAAAACATCATACAGAAACCATTACGAATCATACGAGCAATTTATTAGAATTTTAATTTCGTTAAAAATTTTAATAATCACCCTTCTTTTCTGCGAGTAAGGGCTCTTACATGAATTATAATTACAGAAAGGAATCGTATTTCAAATAACAATCTGGAATGTAGAAGTAAATTAAAGAAACTTACAATGTATTACCAATTCAACCTACTCATTGTGAGTCTAAGGTAATCAAACGCTTTGAAATTTCATTAAAAATGAAGACGCGCAACACTGACCAACTGACCTGTTTGAATGACCCCTGGGTTTTCTTTAACCCACCGGGGTACGGCAGTACCCAATAGAACCGATAAGCCAATGACAAGCTGACTTCTGCCCGAAGACATGTCCACTGTCTTTAAAGTAGAGACTGCCAAACCGATGATCATGGAAAACCCGATAATCATCAGTCCACCAACAATCGGTTCAGGAATGATTGAAAGTACTGCCGAGATTTTACTAAACATACCGGCACAAACGAGAAATACACCGGCCATTATCCAAGACCTTCTACTCGCCATCTGCATAAACGAATAAATGATTTGCTGATAAAGCAGCATGACAACAAAAGCAACAACGTAATTATCGTCCATGACAACATTTTACAATTGTGAAAATTGCAAACCTTAGACATACATTTATATTTCAGTGCTGATCTGAGTTTAAATATTCAGAATTAAGTTGAAAAATAAAATTATTAATCAAGCGGTTTGGAGTCAATACACTGCCTAAGCATGACGTAAAGAATCTCCAAAATTTGCTTAATGGTCATCTCGGCTTCGAACAACGAGGTTGTTACTTAGACGAAATGGTTTAGTAGAGCACCAACACTCATGCATCAAATTCTATTCTTAATACAATCAACAACGTATTTTCTTCCTATTTGGTCGTTCTTATTGACTTAGTGTTTAGTCTCTGAGTTGCAGTATTATTACTAAAATCGTAGGATGCTATTAGGCTAATGCCACAATGCAAAACGCAAACGCTAAAGAATCAAAAGCTATAGCCAAAGACAAACCTTAAGCCAAAGTTAAAGACTATTTTAAAGTCAGTTTACCCTCACGCTTGCCTGTCACTGAGTGAATCGGAAGTATCTGGTTTTGATCCCTGCACATCTTGATTTGTAGTCGGGCACTAATGGATAATGATACCGGCTAAACCTATCCTTAAATGCAAGGCTATTGCTAAGGCCACTTTTAACGTCAGTTTCCTGCTCTAATAGAAAGTCAGAATAGAATGTGATTTAAAAGTCATATAATGTAACTCTAATTTCAGGTATTAAACATCAAATAAACATTAAATAAACAGGCATTAGACCGGTGTTGCAGGTCTTAGCGGCCTCCCGAATCAGTATAATATAAAAAATAAATAAAAATAATTTTGCAATATCCATTTCAGCTTGTGAAATTAAAATGACACATACCTAGAAAACTAAAACTAAATTAAACACCTTCATATTTTGTAAATTCCTTAAGGAATAAATACCCCAGTGAGGGAAATATATCCGATGACAGAAGTGAATGATGCAGTTGCGTGCCCAATGCCGATAAATCCATACAGGATTCCCATCAGCCCCTCTAGAGCTATGCCCCTGTTCATGGCGTGCTTTGGGGGCCTCGGCACCTCGGCGGCTGCAGCCGTGGCGTAGTAGCTTCCCACTGATTCTATCGTTGAACATATGACAGATGACATCATGCCAAAGAATACTCCTAGGTTAAACGTCGGCCATCCCCACATACCTAAACAAAAAATACCCAGAAATGCATATATCTTTCTCTCTTAGTGCACTGCCTACTGGCAGGTCCATGGTATATAACGCTTCCACTCTTCTCTGTTTTCCACTTTCCTTTTCATGTCCAAATATGAGTGGATCTTTAAATCATCTAACATTCCTAATCTCGGTCTGCCTCTGCCTCGATTTCCTTCAATTCTGCCTTCTACATGTATGACCTCTATTAATAGACCTTTCCCTCTTAGAATATGTCCTATTCAACTCTTACTCCTATTTCTTAATACATTTATCAACTGTCTATCTGCACCAACTCTCTCCAGAACTTCCTCATTTTTGAAACCTTTGAGTCCAGCTAATCCTCACTCGAAAGCGATGTCAGTGACGGGCGAGTCCAGGATTTGAATCCCGCACATACTGATCCGTTGTCGAATGTCTTACCGACAAAGGCTCTCGCTCCAGACTGTGAGCTTATAGATACGGTTCAGTTTATGAAATTAATAAAAATGAATGAAAAGTTAATGCTAAATTTTCCCGATTGGAAGATAAAACAGCATTAAGAATTTGAGCGCTAAGTTGTAAGCAAAGGTAATCGGATAGCGGTTATAAAATTATGTAAATGTGTACAAGAAATGTTAGAGCTGATGTAATAACATTTCAACTATACAATACCAGGATAAGGAAAGAAGAACCAGCTGCTCTGAGAGATCCAGTCTAGATTGATATCGGTTCTAGCGAGATATCCCACCTGCTTGGGATCATCCGGAAACACATTGGCGGCCGTGAGGATCGCGCATAGACTCCAACCAAACGTTATAGCAATAGCTTGCTGTTAGAAATGTATCAACTAAACGTTTAGCAATTGCTTGCTATTAACAATGTATCAACCAAACGTTATAGCAATAGCTTGCTCTTAACAATGTATCAACCACATGTTATAGCAATAGCTTGCTGTTAACAATGTATCAACCACATGTTAGAGCAATAGCTTGCTCTTAACAATGTATCAACTAAACGTTATAGCAGTAGCTTGCTGTTAACAATGTATCAACTAAACGTTATAGCAGTAGCTTGCTTTTAACAATGTATCAAACAAACGTTATAGCAATAGCTTGCTATTAGCAATGTATCAATCAAATGTTATAGCAATAGCTTGCTATGAGCAATGTATCAACCAAATGTTATAGCAATAGCTTGCAGCTAAAAACATGCCACCCACATGCTATAGCTCTAGCAATAACTTTCGGTTTGTTGTTAGCAAGGTATTATTCAACAATTGAAACATTCATTTTACAGCAATCAGTATCATTCAAACTCTAGCAATTTTTTGGCTTTCAGTAGTCCTCCTAATTTGTATACTGACTAAATTAAAAAGAAAAGCAAGAGCACTGCAGCAGTTCTTAAGTTCACATAAGAACACAGACGTCTTAAAACTTGCTAAACAATTTATAGAGTCTAGGCCTCAAACTTTAAGTGTTTTAATAAACGTTTTTAATTAATATAGATAATAAAATTAGTATTTCTTCAATTCCAAAGAACCTCAAAATAGTACCAGTATAAAATTAGATCCAATTCATATCAACATAAAATACAAAACTTTGAGATAGATAGCAAGGATTTGAAATAAAGATTAGAATTGATAAAATAGTATTTCAAACACTACCGGAAATAGTCTAAAGGTGTGATATTTATTAGTATGGCAGCCATTTCTTCTGTTGTAGCTGGGTACTGGCACCTCAACGTTACGTAGAAATGCTATAATGCCCACTATTATAACAGCTGTCCTTTGTACAATCAAATTAAAAATTAAGTTAAATTATAATTGTTAGTAAACACTGTCCTTTAAAATCCGATTAAAGGCTTAAATGTTTTGAGTTAGTCTAACTAAATTCTTTACTTTATAATGCTGTTGCTTCATACGATTATTTAAATCTTAAGCCAGGCTTTGAAAGCAAACGAGAAAGTAGATACTAGATAAAAATATGATTAATCTTCGAGATTACTTATAGAATGGTTAGGGGACAAGATTATCATGTGCACTGAAGATCATTGAATTTTATTTAAATTCAATTTACTTATTTAGCTAGGAATACTCTTGCATATCCTAGGTTTGTCATCGTGATCTTTTTTGTCTTGGATGATAGAGGGATGATAAAAGGATTGTAAAGGGATGATAAAATGATGATAAAAGGATGGTAAAAGAATGATAAAAGAATGATAAAAGAATGATAGAAGGATGGTAAAGCTTCAATTTAATCTGAACCTTCTAAACAGGGTTCGGATGATTTCGCGTACTCTTAAAAATATTTACTCTTAAATATTTTGAGACTATTAAACTTTTAAAATGAAAAACTTAGATTTAATTTTAAATTTTGTGTAAATGTCAGGATTGGTTTCAGCATACAAATCTGCTATTGATTTTCACATTATAAAGTTCTTTGTATAGATGCACAATATTCATGAAATATATACAGCACCAAGCCATATTCAAAACTCCATAAAATCAGTATATTTTCGTTTCAGAGAGCCATATACTTTACCAGTCCCATGCTCTTTTGATAGAATTTTATCCACATTAACAATAAATAGAATTTTTCAAATTTACGTTAACCATTGACATGTGTATTTCAAGCATATTTATTAATGTAGAGATTGTCCAAGAATTACGAACAGATGACATACCTAAATGCTATCAAACAATGATTTCTAAATAATTTGAATGTCTCAATAGCGCAAAGGTTAGAGGTGTAGATAACGTCATGAAGTTTTAAATGACAGACCCTGAGGTGAATTGAATCCTCGTGGGTTCGAATCCCAGCCGCGCTGATCTGAGAATAAAATCTCGGACATTCACTGGACTGGATATACGAAAATGGTCTAAATTGCCTAACGGTTTAGATATGTTGTATTTAAAGTGATAGGTATCAACGTAGTTGATCGTTTCACTATAATGTGTGTTATTATTATTATTATTATTATTATTATTATTATTATTATTATTAGACTACTGTACATACCCCAATGCTTCTCCTAATTGAGTTTAAGACTTCATACCCTAAGGCTATCTCCATTGACTTTTAGACGACATAACCTAATGCTATTCCCCATTGACTTTTAGACGACATAACCTAATACAATCCCCCAATGACTTTCAGACAACATACCATAATGCTATTCCCTATTGACTTTCAGACGACATACCCTTATGCTACTCCCCATTGACTTTTAGACGACATACCCTAACGCTATTCCCCATTGACTTTTAGTCAACGTATCATAATACTATCCCCTATTGACGTTTAGACGACATACTCTAATGCTATTCCCCATTGACTTTTAGACGACATACCCCAATGCTATTCCCCATTGACTTTTAGACGACATACCCTAATTCTCCCATTGACTTTCAGACGACATACCCTAACGCTATTCCCCATTGACTTTTAGAAGAATCTACCATCGGCCCAGCTACTGACAGACCAATCAGCATGATAGTTGGAGCTATTGTGAGAGGTCCAATGAACCTAATTACGAATCCAATCACTCCAGTAAGTCCGAGCATCATTTGCACTCCAGTAGCCACAATCAAGGATCCAGAAGCCTGCAGCGATACATTCAAACATTAATTTGGTTACGTTCAACGACATCGTAAGCTTCAATTGGCATTTATAAATGCCTCTGTAGAGAATCGTCGCTCTGTTTCATTTTACATTGTGAATATTGCTTATGTTTCTTTTATAGGATTACAAAATAACGGTGAATTAAAACCGAAATTGGAGATGTAGTATGTGAAGAAGTCCGATGATCTAATTTCCTCTGAGTGAAAGGATAAAGAAGGATTGTATTTTAAAGTGTGGGTGGGTGTGTGGGATGCAAAGAAAGAGAGAATGGGGTAGAGTGTAAGTTAGAGGAGATATGGTAAGAGCTATAAAATACCTCGAGCATCCTAGGTTTCCATATATCCTGAAACTTCATTGCGATTAATTCATTTTGCTCTTTAATGAAGATAAATGAACCTGCAAAGTAAAATAGAAATGCCAATTAACAAGTCACAAGTGTATGATAATAGAAATAAATTAGTCTCACATCAGATGATACTAAAGGGTCATTATGGACATGTTAAGAAAACAAGTTTATGTTTTCATATGCCTTTAGAATCCATTCGGAAACGTCATCCCATAGTTATACATGTCTGTTTGCATTGATATCTAAATCTTCCCTAATTTGTAAATGTTAATTAAGTTTTTAGTGTTATGGACACTGATTTATTGCTATATCGTTTTGCTGACACTCTGAGAAATGCAGCCTATAACGTGATAAATAAACTAAGCATTTTATAATCTAAATGTTTGCTACAATAATTTGCTAAATTAAAAGGCCAATAGCTTACAAATAATCATGTCAGATCATATTATCATATCCTGACAAAAGTTAAAGAATAAAGAAGTAGATATATAACAACCACAACTAAACCCGTAAAGCTAGATTGCACATCGCGAAAAGAAAGAGTGGAAGAGCATAAAATTGATTTGTAGAAAGTGATATGAAGTAAGCATAGAGATGAGACAATTCTACCATTAGATCCGTATTCTTCCAAATCAGGACACTTCCAGGTCGGGTTATCCATCATACTCATGAGTACGGAGAGATATGAGATGCCGCTGCCAACGATGATGGGCAATCTGCAACACAATTTTTATCGTATTATTGTCAAATTAGAATTATATCTACATTATTATATCTACATATTTCTACATTATTCTACAACAAAATGTATACTTAATCCAAGTAAATATTTAAATTTTAGACGAATATTGTAAGAAATAGTAAACTACGCAGAAATGTGATGACTAGAGCAGTAAAAATTATTATTTGAATAGCATTATTCGAGCAACACAAGAGCAACAAATTATCGGAATCCTTACAATATCTAAGTGTCTATCATGTTCTGCTTTTGAATCCATTTGGATAATGCAGTTATATGAACTGGCATTGCTAACGTCACACCGCAACTTTATAAGAGTTTTTTAACGGCTATAGTCAATTTCCAACTATTATAGTGCAGACTCGGTATTGTTGGGAGATGCTCTGCAGATGTTCATAACTGGACTTTAATAGGGAATTAGGGAATATTAACGCCTGGATAGGAATTCGTGTCTCTCGTAGCTCTGAATCCAGGCCTACATGTAGTTCAAGTTGGAAACAAAATTTGCGTAAAATCTTCAACTGTCCTTTTGCAAAAGATTCTAACCCTTTTGAAAAATATTCTAACGGAATCATTATTAGGCATATAGATACTCGATAGCAAATACGACTATGAACTGCGAATTACAGTATTGCGTAATGATGATGATGATGCTATCATTATCATCATATTTCCCTGAATTTCAGTTTATCTAGGATCGGGATCAGAAATTTTGTAGCAATTTCCGGAGCCTAGACGCTCACCAACTGAATACTCTTTCTGACGTTGGTTGGGATCTTAGTGCTTTACCGCCATTTACGACACGTGCAGGACACCATTGGCTATTATTCAGCAACTTAGACAAAACACGGATAATTATTACATAAAATAGGCTATTAAAAGAATTCAACAATAATTTTTAGTAATGTTTAACTCACCTGACGCCAATAGAGACTTGTAATATTGTTGACAGTCCACTAAGGAAAATAGTTGTGCTAAGCAATTGAGAAAGAAATTCCTGATCTCCCGCAGAACACATAACTCGTCTGATTATAAAAGCGGTAGTGATAGGGCCGCTTATCACTGTTAACACTTGCTGCAATAACATTACAATCATAATGTTATATGGCCGCTTATCATTGTTAACACTTGCTGTAATAACATCACAACCACATTGTGATAGGGCCGCTTATCATTGTTAACACTAACTGCAACAACATCGCAATCTGGCGTTAATTATGGCCCTCAGATATTAAAATTACAACAATTATCCGTAGTGAACTTTAGATTATATTGCATTATCCTAAAACGAAGAACGGAAAAAACATTGCCAGTTTTTCCTTGTTGTCCAATGAGATAAGTTAACATTACCGGCTCTATAATAGGGGCCTATTGCCCATCTTGCCTGTCCAGGGGTGGATCCGGGAATTTTTTAAAGGGGGGGGCAAATTTCTTTTTGAGAGTGTACACATTTTTTCCTACGCTACACCTTCTTCGGGGAATGTGACTCAACCAGAAAAAATGCTGTGAGGGGGGGGGGGGGGGGTTGGAAAAATTTTCAGTACTTCGCTCGGTTCACACAGTGCGTGTATTCCCGTATCTTACCGACCCCCTGTCATACCAGTACTAAAGTCTGGGGAAAACCTAAAATGCCTAAAATCCTACATTTGTTTTGAAAAAAGCAGGTTAATTTCTTCACCTTCGAAGAAACTCAGCTGATCTGGACGAATTGCAAAAGTGACCATATTTTGGCGGAAGGGGGGCCCATCCCAGCCATGGCTGTTTGCACCACTGCTCCGGGACAGAGTTCACATTTTTTACTCAAACCCTTTTCTCCTCTTATACAGTGGTTTATGTGAAAATAAAGAGCTAGTGAAATGGTCAGCCTTTTCGGACCCCCATCCATGTATACAGGCCTAGTATACCAAATATATTGGTCCCTATAATGGGGTCCACATTTGAAAAAAATTGAACTATAGTAGAACTGAGTTCCCTCTCGTACAGATGACCAGTGCTAGAACCACTGACCACTGACCACTGACCACTGACCACTAGGACCACTGACCACTGTACCGAACCACTGCTAGGGCAGTGGATGGGGGGAGCCCCCCAACCACTGCCCTTTCAAACATATTTACACATATAAATTGCCCTAGAAACAATGAAAATTTAGTTTATAATTTTTTTTCGACGGCCCTAAGGGGGGCCCCCTGGGCCCCCCCTAGATCCGCCACTGTGCCTGTCAGACAATGGATGCGATTCAAGTACGTGTGTAGCGCTGTTTCTGGTTCTACTATTCCAAGTTATAACTTCAATATCCTTCTGTTCTGGGTTAGAACCAAGATACTCAAAATTCATGAAGCACTGCGTAGTAATGCCTACATTTCATTGCAGCAAGTAGGCTGCTAAATAAAACAACTTAGACCTATATACATTTATCCTAAAAGTTAAAACTATATTTTATCCCTTAATAATTTCGGCTTTATCAATGCAATTTATGTCAAAGAATTTTGGTATTTTTTACCTGAATGGCATATAGTACTGTCACAGACCAGGGTGGATTGGAGTCCACAATGTAGAGCAGTCGTGATGATTTCTCATCGGATTCCTGGGAAACATCCACGTACTTAGGCACGTGTTTCCCATGATCGCTCGTCAATGGTGTCCTCACTGAATCGTCTGCACTGATACTGTCCTTGTCTGTCATAGCTGCCTTGAGGTACCAATCTCAATATTGCTTGGCCTTCTGAGCAAATTCAGTTGTCATTTTATCCGCAAAATGTGAAATTGGATTTCGATTCTGCTGAGATTTTCTTTCTCGAGAATTAAACTATAAGGCAAAGCTGTATAAAGCCATCCTTAACGTCTATTTCGTCTCTCGAAAGCGATATCAGATTATTAGATTACAAGCTCAATTAATTACAATGATGATATTTACCAGGTCAAAAACTAATAACGATATAAAGGATTATCTGGAAGAGCAAAGTAATTACGACAGTATATCTAATTTTAAAAAACAATTAGATGTCTTCCAAAGTTGTCTATCTAATTCTTTACTCTTAACCTTTTCGTGTTCGCGAGATCATTACTAAAATTAGGCTAATTTGTAATAAAAGACGATCGGATTTAAGTATCGATTTACTAAAATTATCATTAAATATATATTCGTTCATACGTTTATAAAATTAATTTAGAATATGTCTATATAGTATAGCAGAAGGCAAATTAAAGCTTTTTTAATATAAAATCCACGAGGCCGATATTTCTAAAGTATTCAAGTAAGTCTGTAGCTAGCTACTTGAGGAGCAGAGGGCACGGGGCTTACACTGATATGGTCTTGTGATCAATCAATTATAATTATACTCCACTAAGGCCACGTTAATAACAACAACTCGTGATGAGTGAATTAAAGGCTGAGGACCATATTAATTAACTTTCTCTTGATTCTCTCAAGATTTCTACTGCGTGCAGTTCACTAATAAAATCCGCGGATGGGTAGGTGGGGCAGGGAGGGAGAAAGAGGATAATCCACGGATGGTGTGGGTGGGGGGAGGGATGCCTCGATGTTTATATGTCTAAGAATTCCGGGGGTAGGCGCCCTTATCCTGCCGATTTAAGAATAGAACGGATAATTTTGGTGTTTTATATCATTTAAATAACATTGTTAGAATTCTAAGATAGTTTGTACGGGGACAGAGGATTATGCGGAGAGACAATTAACTCGTGAATAAGAATCAAAAAAGGTTTTGAGGAGACAAAGAGGTTTGTCTCCTCACCCATGATGAAGAATTTCAAAGGGTTTTAACCCCACACTCATGATGAAAAATCTCAAGGGGTTTTGCCCCACACCCATGATGAAGAATCTCATGGAGGTTTTCTCCCATACACAGGATGAAGAATCTCAAGGGGATTTTGCTCCACACCTAGGATATAGAATCTCAAGGGGGTTTTGCCCCCACACCCATGATGAAAAATCTCAAGGGGTTTTACCCCACACCCATGATGAAGAATCTCATGGGGGTTTTCCCCCACACCCAGGATGAAGAATCTCATGGGGGTTTTACCCAACACCCATGATGAAGAATCTCAAGGGGTTTTACCCCACACCCATGATGAAGAATCTCATGGGGGTTTTCCCCCCACATCCAGGATGAAGAATCTCATGGGGGTTTTACCCCACACCCATGATGAAGAATCTCAAGGGGTTTTACCCCACACCCATGATGAAGAATCTCATGGGGGTTTTCCCCCACACCCATAATGAAGAATCTCAAGGGGTTTTACCCCACACCCAGGATGAATAATCTCAAGGGGTTTTTCTTACGACTCATAGTGCTTTGTCGCCTTTTACGACACGTGTAGTCCGCCGTCGGTCTGTCTATTCTTCACCAACCCGGACACAACACGGGTAAAGAACGAGAAAATCATATAATTTGTCTTATAGTAAATATATGCTGGATTGCTACAAAGTGCTACTACTACTACTACTACACACACACACACATTAAGCTAAATAAATAAATAAACACTTATAATTAATAAGATTAGTAATATTGCTACACCTGTCAATAAATAACTCTATAGTTTTTTATAGTCACCTTCACCTGATTTCTTAAATCTACAAACTGTGACCTACAGGCCATTGCTAAGTGATAATATTCCTCACTTTATTCTTCAAATTACTATAGCACAGCATCTTACAACTCAGTTGTGTTTTCCACTGATCAGTTCAGTTTATCAATCATCTTTTTTAAACTAGTAATTTACTGTTCTTGGCAAAAATTTAAACTATATTGACATAGTCGTCTCTCTCTCTATCTCTCTCTCTCACGATTTAAAAAAATTAATCAAAATATAATCAAAAAGAGATTTGCCGTCGACCTAACTGCGAGGCTTTTTATATGAGAATCAATCCCGTGTATATATGAAATTCACACAAACGTGATAACCCTACATCCCATTAACTAATCACATTCTTTGTAATTTCTCTCTATAAATTATAACAAAGTACCATAACAACAAATTATCATGGACCTGGCAACCTATAGCGCCGACGGCGCCTATGCTCCCCCAAGTTTCACACCCATGGCACCAGGTCCTATCAATGTTCCCCCAAGTTAAAGGCAAGAAATTTCGATATATAAGGGAATCTGATAATAGTCGTTATCATGACGAATAGATAACAGAACTTTACAGATCTGATTCTACTGTAGATAGTCACACCTACCGCGCACATCTTCCCATGAGACATTAACTAGATTCAATTAACAGGTGTCTTTCATGGCAGCGATTTTATCACGATTTTATGAGTCTGAGTGCAGGCACGGATACAACAATGCCCACCAGCCCTTACGCGAAAATGTTTCTAAGGGAAAGATTCCGGTAATCATCCATTTTACATCAGTTATAGAACTAATTGTTCATGAAAGTAAAAACTTCTGTTACAAAATCAACAAAGGAATCCAAAATGAATATGAATTAGTGTCTACTAGCCAACTGTATGTTTTGTGCTTCGTATACCATGCCCTTGCCCATCCACTTCACTTCCCGTGTAAGTGTAGGCGCCGTCTGCACTCAGTTTTAAATGAAAAGATATACTATTATGGCAAATAATTAAGCCCCCAACGGCCCCTTATTCCATTTAACATTCACTATTATTTTAATGTTTATATTTGAATTTTATTAAGCTCTCTCTCTCTTAGTGCACTGCCTACTGTCAGGTCCATGGTATATAACGCCTCCACTCTTCGCCGTCTTTCTCTTCATTTCCACATATGAGTGGGTCTTTAAATCATCTAACATACCTAATCTCGGCCTTCCCCTGCCTTTTCTTCCTTCCATTCTACCTTCTATGACCTCTTTTAATAGACCTTCCCCCTTAGAATGTGTCCTATCCAACTCTTCTTCCTATTTCTTAATACATTTACCAACTGTCTATCTGTACCAACTCTCTCTAGAACTTCCTCATTTGTAGCCTTTTGAGTCCAACTAATCCTCTCCATTCTTCTCCAAATCCACATTTCCAATGCCTCCAGTTTCCTAATATCTTCTTTCCTTAAGGTCCACGTTTCACAACCATACAATAGCGTGGTCCAAACCAAAGTTTTCACTATCTTTATCTTTGCATCTTTCTTTATTAAGCTATAGACGAATTTTTATTAATGAAATTATTTTTTGTAAATTTTGCGGATTATGAATTTTGTGGATTTGTTTTCATGCATGTTATTATTATTATGCATAGTTATCTCTTCGACTGATTTAATACCTCTGTCACTTCATTTATTTAAATAAATAAATGGGCTAAATTATATTAATTAGCTCAGTATAAGGGTCAGATTGAAGTCTCTTGGATTCTATTCCTATAAGCTTGTCGATCAGATAGTAAAATTTGGGTAAATACTGGACTGATGAATTTATAATTGACTAATTAAACTACATGTAAGCATTATAGCAGTGTTCTATTATCGTTTAGCTAATATCAATATTTAATAATGATAGTACAGTGCTGATATTGCCCTTGATGACAATAAAAATCTATTTTTTGGCCTTTATACATGTACAAGTAGATAGACTATAATATAGGTAATAGATAGTCAAGATATTCTATAGAGGTTGATTCTTAAGTTGGAATCAGGCATCCCTCTACCGATAAAGAGTCCTATGAAGTGTGAAGGCGGCAGAGAGTTAGATATACTAAATAGTTAACATGTGTACAGTATAACATATGCCGTCGGACATCAATCTGACTCTAGATGGGTTACTACCTTCTACCAAATTCCGATGTCCTTACAGACTACTCTTGACACTTTATCCTCATTTGGGAAGTATCAGTAAACAACGTAACGTGCAGGTTACATGATATTGAAGGTATTCAACGGATTATATAGCGTCATTTCAGATCAAGAGTCTGAGAGTGTAAAGTGTTATCTCAATAGTTGGATTAAATTAGATTAAATTAAAATTATAAGGGATAAAAATTAAATTGGATTGGATTAAAATCTGCTATTCAGGTTTGATTTACATTTTTAATTGTACAATTTTACTTAGTGCGTGCTATAAGAATGTTAGCTTTATATCGAAGCAAATGATCATTTAATGTGCTTCGATCATTTCAATGCAAGTTGATCGGATTCAGTTCAGGTAGGCCTATTCATAAAGTGTTCCCATTATTGTAGAAAGGCATGGTTAATATGCGGGATATTAAATAAAATTTAGATTACATACTACTATTATATATATACAGCCTAGATATACACTATTCAATAGTACATGTAGGCATATATACATGTATATATATATATATATATATATATATATATATATATATATATATATATATATATATATATATATATATATGCATACAGGGTGAGTAAAAAAAATGCTAACACCTGCTAAAAGTTTGAATATCTCAGGCTATTGTTCATATTTTCAAACCAAACTTTTACCAAATACTAAAGGACCAATTTCAGATGGGTCAGGCCAATTTTCATCCATTTTAATGCATAGATTGGTCAGTTATGATAGTTTCAGCAGAGCAACCCCCTGTTTTAACTGTAAATAAAATAATATTTTATGAAATTTTTATTTTGGCCCTGAAAAGGGCCGTTGTGGTGGTTCAGAAAGAACCAATTGTATCTGCTATATATATATATATATATATATATATATATATATATATATATATATATATATATATATATGACAGCCCTGGTTACAATTTTTAAGCATCTTCACGATAATTAATGCTCCCCCAACTTAAAACACTTGCCAGGGCTCTGCAAATTATTATAACAAAGTACCACACTACAACTACATTAGCGACACCACAACAGCTAGCCGCTGGCCTAACTACTATGCTCTACATAACCTAGAAGTCTGTCCACTATAACATGAACCCGTTATTAGAGAGTATCTAATCGTTACAACACTGGAACAACATCTACCAGTGCCTGTCTAGCTGCGATGCTTCATATAGTGAAAGAACCAGTCGAGCTTCGTAGTCCAAGCTCCTCCGTACGCATCGTTGAACTGAGACTGAAAGTACTGGAGAGCCTCCTGCTCTGACCTACAGTCGACCTTCAGAGTCTTGCGCAGGTAGCCGATGTCGTCTACAGACTGAAGCTCAGGAATGCCGCAGGACAGCATAAGCGTGAAGAGCGTGATGAACACGTTGGCGTGCTTCCTCAGAGCTATGTACGCCTTGCCGCACAGCTCCATGAACCGGTTAAACTCCGGGCTCTTAAGCGGCTGATCTGCTCCCTTGGCGATCACGTTGATGAAGTCTTCCGTCAGAATAAAGGGAACCCGCTCGCGGTTGATGCCGAACTTCTTCTTGCGATGATCCAGGAAGTGACCGAAGTCGATGTGGAACACCTGACCGGACTTTGTCACCATTATATTCGACGGATGTCGGTCTCCGATGCCGAGAATGAACGTGGCGACGCAATAGCCTGCGCAGGAGAGAGTGAATGTTTCGACGGCTTCGTTGTACAGCTCGGTGTTACCCCTCGCGTTGTCTTTGATCCACGTGTGCAGCATCTTGTTGGTTTTGATGTCTTTCTTGAGGATTTGCATGACAGTTGTAGCATTGCGCACGATCTCGATCATGCCGACGTTGAGGCCCATGGCGAGGCAGCCGTAGGGTATCATACGCAGGTCCAGTCCCTCGCTCTGCCATATAGCGTCCATGATCCCTATCACCTGATCAATCAATCAATCAATCAATCAATCGGTCAGTCAGTCGATGATCAATAAATCAATAACTCAATCATTCAATCAATCGATCAACCAATCAATCAACTAATCAATCAATCAAACGGTCAGCCAGTCGATGATCAATAACTCGATCACTAAATCAATCAATCAATCGATCAACCAATTAATCAATCAATCAAACTGTCAGGCAGTCGATGATCACACATTCAATCAATTAATCACTCAATCAATCAATTGGACAGCCAGTCGATGATCAATAAATCAATAATTCAATCAATTATCCAGTCAGACAATCAATCAATCATTGAACAAAACAATCAGTAAATCAATCTCTGTATTAATCATTCATTCAAGACATTTTGACTCGCAGCGAGACTACTTAATACCATACGACGGCCTTGCTGATCTATATAACACTCATTATTGTAATTCAAATAAAATTCAATAGATCAATCAAGGAAATTATATCCGTTTGATGAACAGTATCATGGGAATTGTATTTAATTAAATATCAATAAGAAAGATAAATAAATATCAGACTCAAAGAAAAAGAAAATACCCAAGAAAAGTAAAGATCAAATTGTACAAATAGCAGATAATAAATTAAACTTTAAGACTGACATAAAATTTAAAAAGATAACTGAAATTGAATTCCATATAAATAAAATTTCTAGTGTACATTTCATAAGACAAAAGACAGCAAATTCTAGAAGCATACAAAATTTAAAATTAACTACATGCATAAAATCAGTCCAAATTCTGAAATAAAAATATAGCGCTTACATTTATTACACGCCAAATAAAACATTAAAAATTCCGCAATTTTTTTTTTTTTTTTTAACACTACCTCCCTTCATATGAAATTCATCATTTAAATATATTTAATTATCATATAGAAATGAAAGTTAAATGGCACGACAATATTCTGTCTTCTCAAAAGCATGTCAGTGATGGGGCGAGCACTATATTCGAACCCTGCCCCCACTGATCCGCAGTTAGACATCTTATCGATGCTCTAGCCACTCGACCCCTATAACTATCAAAGCACGATATACCTGCAGTGTCAACATATCCTGGCGCAGATCGTCGCCAGACTTAAATAGTATCTGATAGTCACTCGGTGCTTCACCTACGGCTTGTTCCTGGTTCTTCCACGTCAGAAACAGTGGCTTCTTCTTTGAGTTCTTGACGTCGCAGCTGTCGACGACGAGAGATCCGAGGACCTGACCGTGATACAGAGGAGATTCAAAGTCCTGCAGAGCTTCCTGGTAGTCCGATTTACCCAAGTGCTCCCTCAGCTTCACAACCTAAACACACAGAATCCACTAGTACATTCGAGCCACCATCTGACTGGCTTATATGACGTCCACTCAAAGAATAATATTAATAAAGGTATAACGTCCCTTTCCTCAACCAGAGACGATGTCAGGGACGTCCCCACAGCACATATCACTACAGATCAATTCACCCAGACCAATCTGCAAAAGATATGTGCTGAAGAGAAGTAAGGTCCTAAACGACAGCTAGTTCGGTGATCAAAAATGGTCAGTGTAGATTGATTTCAATGATTGAATATGATTCAAAGAATCATAATCGCTAATACCAATAATTAATAATGTTAATAATAATTCCAGAGAGCATTGAATTCAAATCCTGCCATACCACGTTCAAATGCCTAACTCAGCCCCGTCATATCTTTCTGATTATTGTATACCATTAAGTGCTTGTTCGGTAAGAAAAAACTTGCGATCTGTTGAGTAAGGAAAACACACTGTTCCTAAATGCCGAACAGTTTCTTATGGTGGTAAGTTATTTCCTGTAGCAAGTCCCAAATAGTGAAATGAACTTATACATTTTATAAGACAGTCTGATAAAACTGATAGCTTTAAAAAGTCATAAGACACATTTTTTGCAAGATCTTTCCATGTAAATTCTGCTCACTGACAAATCTCTCAGATTACGATACTTAAGCTATGTTACATATGATAGTTATTTGATATTGTAGTGCTTCATACTATGTGCATTTTATTGTGTATTGCTCATTTTACCATAACTGTTGTAAGTATAGGGATGCCTCAGCATGATATACGCCATTGAACATGAATAATGCTTGAGTACAAAATGAGCAGTCAATTTGACAAAACATCTCCAATACAACCAGACAGCTACAAGCAGTTCTTACATCTGATCAAAATCTCTTACTTGAGTTTCAAATTAAAATCTTTAAAAGTTAAACTGCACGACACAGAGAAGTAAGTTAATTTATAATTAATTATAAATAATTACTAAAATGTATATTATTAGGCATATTATTATTAGTCAAAATTGATTAGTTAAAGTAGAATCTAGCCATCAAATTTTTATACTGTATATGTTTAATCAATACCTTAATTATAATTTAATTAAAACATACTTATTTTCAATATCTAATTAAAACATGAATTAGAGATTAATTAAATAATAATTAAGTTTTCTAAGATCATTTATTACAGAATTAGCTCTATAACTAATTAAAGCTTCATCAGACAGACTAAGCACTAGGACCTGCTGATCGTAGCTCTCACTCTTCAGAAGATTGTTAATCGTTGTGAGTTTATTACAGAATTAGCTCTAAAAATAAAGCTTCATTAGACAGACACAGCACCTGCTGATCATAGCTCTCGCTCTTCAGAAGATCGTTAAGTGTTGTGAGTTTATTCGTGGCGAGCACCTGACGACACAGCGACCTCACGTGGTCCACTGAGCTGCGACAGTACGCCTCCAGTATCAGACCAAACCTGCGCCGCACCGAAGACTTGTGCATCTCAGCGCGCAGGTTCCAGAACAGTGCATGTCCGATACGTCTGTTCATCAAGGAGCGCTTTAGCAGGAATAGAGTTAGGTCGTTGTCCAGATACGGCTCAAATTCTAACACCTATAGTCAATCAATTAATCGATTAATCATCAGGATCATATAATGAAACTGTCATACTATAATCAATCAATCAATTAATCATCAGGATCATATAAAAAACTGTCATACTATTATCAATTAATCAATTAATCATCGGGATCATATTTTATCAAAATATTGCCCTTTAAATTAAGCCCTTCAGTATTTCAAGTTAGTAATTTTAAAATGGACTTTCTTATATATTCAGAACCATGTTAATACATTAATACTATCAGTTGAGTCAAAGCACAACAACCTAACAAGGTCGCAACGTTTTGCAAAAATATTACAATAGGTTCTGAAAATACTTTATTCACATGACGTTCACATGACGTGAGTGTTATCAGAAAGCTATCTACTAGGGGCGTAGAGAGATGGAAAACATTCTTTAGCATCACTCAACTCTACCTGTACTACCTGTACTAGATGTACTAGCTCTATTTTTATTAATTGTACTAGCTCTACCCCTGTACTAGTTGTACTACACTGTGTTTTTTATAACTGATACCCCAAATTATTTTAGAAATAAGGTCGTAAGGAGTTAACCGAAGTTCTCAAAATTTACAGTACTTGACCAGCAGCCAATTCTACCAAACATAGAGAAAGTTTGTTTGAATATCTTTAATAACGTGAATGTTATAGTTTTGCGAATAGGAGTGGGGTCAGATAAGAAATTTCCAATACAGGATTACGGGCGTGTTACATGCAGCGTAAAATTATCTCTAAAAATATAATTGCCAACACGTAACATAAAATATTTGCTAATGTTATTTTGAAGAGCAATCATTTCTTTTCAAAACGATGTAAAATACATGCTGATATGTTCTTAATTGCCACATTTATTGAACTTTTAGTGCATGCATTAGGATTTTAGGCCTACGTGTGCTAGGTGAGAGCGCAGCTACTGCAGCCGCGTCCTCTTACGCCACAGTTAAAATTCGTTAGTTCTCTTCATGCAATGCATGCATTAAAAGTTCAATAACTTTGTCAATTTAGAATGTATCAGCATGTATTTTACATCGTTTTGAAAAGAAATTATTGCTCTTCAAAATAGCATTAGCATAAATTTTATGTTACGTGTTAGCTACTATTTTAAAGGTATAGTTTTACGCTGCATGTAACACGCCCGTAATCCTGTATTGGAAATTTCTTATCTGACCCCTCTCCTTTTCGCAAAACTATAACTTTAACGTCACCAAAGGTATAAAAACGAAATTTCTCCCTGTTTTGTACAATTGGCTGCTGGTCACGTACTGTAAATTTTGAGAACATGGGTCAACTCCTTACGATTTTATTGTAAAAATAATATGGGCTATCAGTGGTAAAAAACACAGTGTAGCTCTACCTGTACTAGTTGAAGCAGATACTGAGCCAGTTTGTCATCGGTCAGTTTCTCGTCGAGACACTGGACAGCAAACTGCCTGACCCTGAGATCTGTGTAAGTGCAGTAGAGCAGCTCGAGAGCTGCCTCGGGTTTGATGCACGGCCAGCGTGACAGGAGGTAGTACAGATCTGCCACCTCATCTCTGCTGCTCCACTTGACTGCCTGAAGCATCGCAAAGCAACGACTAATATACAGAGCTTTAGTTCATCATGCAGATAAAAAAAAGCTAATGTTGACGTCAGTTTCCTCACTCGAAAGCGATGTCAGTGACCGGCGAGCCCAGTATTTGAATCCCGCACATACTAATCCGCAGTTGAACATTTTACCAACATTGCCACTGGCTCAAGGTAGCAAGACAGAAACAAACTCTAAATACAATCATACAAGCAAACACCAAAATAGCACTGAAAACATTCGATGTGAACATAAAGTCAAACAAGCAACTACAAATATTAACTAAAATTTAATAAAATGACTTCCAGCTAACGTTCAAAGTGTCAACATTGAGCAGCATTATTGAGCAATGGCATTAAATCGTTCAGCATTCAGAGTCATGTTAGGTGTCAGTAGAACATCGAGCGTTACATTGAGAGGACTATAGTTTATTCACTCAACCTTTTAATTTCCATATCATAATGAACAACAAATACAGCTTAATTAATTACAAACAAAACAAATAGTCTGGAGGAAGAGGCTTACCACAAACAGAGCCTATGCTCAGTGAGGTTATACAGTAGTACAGTTTAAGACTGTTCAGGTATGAGGAAAACATATTCACTGAATAAGAATATGTTTTATATGAATATGAATAATGAAATAGATTTAGAAACTGAAAGGCATATATTAGTAGCTTTATTAGCACTGCAGACATTGTATTTCATGAGTAGAAACTTACTGTGTGATGTATAGAAATTATTTTAGTAATTTATAGACCTGTGCTTCCTTAATGGTTAAATGTCCCCAAAAATAAAGCTACAAACATGCTAGGTAGACAGCAATAGTCACCGATAAACCAATCAAGTAATTACTAATAAGAAGCATCCAAATATTACAAATTGATAAAGTAAATATATTACGAATAAATCTGTTTGCTAAATATTTCTCACAATTTAATAACGTGACAGGCTAATTAAACCAACTAATTATATATAATACTTACAGAATTTAAGTAAATATTGAAATAATTTTTCCTTAGGATACAACATCACCCACCGTTCATTAACACAACAATATGTCACATCAAAAACATCTATGAAGAAGTCTAAATACAAAATCATTACAAGAACATCTTCAATGCAAAAATAACCTGTAGTAATTTTGGAAGAACATCCGGAAAGCTCTTTTGACAATCATATCTCCGATTCCAAAGCAGCTCCTTTTCCTGTTCAGAGATCTCAGCCAGAGGGTCCTTGGCCATAATCTCCTTCAACTGTTCCGCCTCTCCCTCTTGCAGCTTTTCCACCTTTGCTGGGTTTGAATGTTTAGCATAGTCCTCTATCGTTTTAATGGACGGAAAGATGATAGACTGAGTGAAATGGTCAAATTCGACAACGATAGAGGCTGCATCAGAATCAGGGCACGATCCGGGAATACCAACGGGATAAAGGAGATCATCCACACCCGGTGGAACAGGCCACAACTGCAAGCTGATCTTCTCCAAAACCATTCGAGCGTTGAAATCAAAGATATTTATGTTACCCCAAGCAAGAGCATAAGGTTTTCTTGTCTGTTTCTTGTTGAAAGCACAGAGAGATAGACACAATCTAGCGCATCTAGGAACGTTGACTAGCGAAATATCATATTCCAACCACTCCGACCAGGAAGGATTAGACGACGCAACATCGTTGGTATCGCGGTGAGGGCACAAAGGTTCGGTGCCGTGGTAAATCCCTGTGTGAATGTAGAGCCTTCCTTTATCTCGCACATTCACGTTCGTCGCTACGTTAATCTTTACTCTCAGATTTCTATTTATATTCCAGGTAGTCGTGGCGGCCTTGTTGTTAATGTCCTGAAGAGCTTTGAGGCCTCGCTTACAATATGCTGGCAATATTACATCGATTCGAGGCAGGTTTGCATACAGAACGGCGCTAGAAACTAAGACAAGCGAGATCTTGCTGCTACGAGCCATACACAGACGTATGTGACGGTACTGATCCAGCCGATAATTTCCAAGCAAATACTCTCGCCTACCACTTATCTTCAGGACGCTGTTACTGTCGACATTAAGAATCTTCTTGCTATGAAACTTTTTAACAACGAGCTTCACGAGATCCGACGGTCTCTGATCGTGGGCCACCTTAATCATTGTACTTTGCCTATTCTCGTCGGAATGATTTGTCCAAACTGTTACAAGTATGCCGCCTTCCTCCTTAGCCACAATTGAACGAATATGTTCTGGCAGCTCGGTGTCAGAATGAACGTCTGGCGGATGTCGATATACAGCTCGATATTCATTGGACTGACCTTCACAAGTATCGACAACCTTCTTACAGTGTTCAATCAAATTGCGGCGGAATGTTACCACTTCTAAATCTTTAGAATCTTTGAAATCATTGACAACAATGCCAAGTGCAGTGCTTAACTTGGCATTTAGCATTTCTTCTTCACGATTACCTTGTGGTTCAACTAATTTGAGGACAGCTACAAATAGCTTTAGATCGCAGAGACGTCGAGTTTCATCATGAAATTCCTCACGTCGTGCCTCCTGGTTAACGCTCACAAACACATAAGCTGACGGAGGCTTCAGCACATAGAACAGCGGCTGCTGCTTAGCGTGACTCCACAGCTCAAATTTTACTGTTTCCAGAGTAGAAGAGCGACTAACAGGAAGAGTAATGAGTAAACCATTAGGCATCAGAAAATCTAAATTTACGATTGCTGGCATTAAATGCCTTCCCCATAACTCTCCAGAACTGGGAGGCATCTTTATGGACAGCTACAGATCAACTATTGTTCGATAATACCTAACAAAAGTAGGGCTCGCCTAAAATTGCGTCAATTGACAAAGCAATATTAATCTGAAAAAGTATGTACATCATGACATGAAAAGCAAATAAACTTCAACTGGCAATGATTTCAGCTCTTAGTGATAATAACATGATAATATTGATAAACTGTCAACTTCGGGTGAATTTCTGCATTGAATAGAAACATTCTACCTAAAAATATATGACGCCAGACTGCACAACTATTCTAGACTGCATTCTGGAGTAGATCTGGAGTATCAAACAGCCGATAACTCCTAACCTCCTCTTCTGCTTCCCTTATCTCTATTCTTAAAAGCCTTCATTCTTCAAAAATTCTTCATTCATTCAAAAGACATTCTTAAAGAATGTCTCAATAGCGCAATGGTTAGAGGTGTAGATAACATCATGAAGTTTTAAATCACAGATCCTGAGGTGAATTGAACCCTCGTGGGTTCGAATCCCAGCCGCGCTGATCTGAGAGTAAAATCTCAGACATTCACTGGACTGGATATACGGAAAATGGACTAAATTGCTATAACGGATTTAACATGTGGTATTAAAAGTGATAGATATCAACGTAGTTGATCATTTCACTATAATGTGGGTTATTATTATAAGCGTAAAGTAACGAAATTTATAATATACACTAACAATGTGAGGTTGTCAATAACGACAGTAGTACTTAGCGTTGTTGACACCTAGAATCTTAAAGTCAACAAGTGACATTATTTGGTAGCATGCAAAGATCATGATTTTATCTGCCTGATTTTTGCCAGTTTCTTCATACATAGCGTACCATTTCTTCACACAATTCCTAGTAGCTTTCAGATTTCTAATGGCGTGCGGCAGGGGGGATATTGTCTCCATTTCTGTTCTGCTTTTATATTCGTAGTGTTACTCAAAGTTACACAGTCTGGTATAGGCTGTTATTTCATGAACAGATTCATTAACGTCTTAGCGTGTGCAGATGATATGGTTTTGTTGGCTCCTTCTTGGCATGCTCTGCAACACTTATTGAATGCACTAGGGTTTGCAACTAGGGAAATTAACATGATGTGCAACACAAAAAAAACTGCTTGTATGATATTTAATCCGCTTATCAAATGCAAATCTATTTGTGCTAACTTTCCGAATTTTGTTCTTATCGGCCATGAGCTTTCATTTGTATCCAGCTTTAGGTATCTCGGTCATATCATACAGAATGATCTTCATGATGATTTGGACATTAATCGCGAGATAAGGAATTTATTCTATCGCACTAATGTTCTTAAAAGAAAATTTGGCTTATGCTCAATTTCTGTTAAATTGAAATTATTTAGAAGTTATTGTTCTTGCTTCTTTGATATAGCCTTGTGGAAGGTTTTTAAATTAGCTGCTCTTAGTCGTATGAAGTCCTGCTATATAAAATGCGTTAAATCATTTTTTAACTTCCCAAAATATAGTAGTGTCACTGAAATGTTTTTATCTACTGGGTTGCCGGTATTTGACACAGTGTTATGTAACTCTCGGTTTAGTTTGTTTTAACAAACGTATCAAAGAGTCTCGTAATGCTCTTATTTCCTACATGTCATGGTTCTCTCTTAGCTGATCATTGTTTTATGTTTAGCTTTTTTATCTTTACATGTGGATTACGTAATTCTCTGTCTTTTTCTCTTGTTTCTGTCATTGTATCGTGCAATGCCTTATGGACTGTTGTCTGAAATAAACGAGTGATGATGATGATGATGATAGCCTCGCACATAGAGATCTCGATCTCGTTTAAAGAAAGTTTGCAAATTATAAATCAATTTTTTCAAAACGTCAACAGGAATTTTGGGAGGAATTTTTTACAGGATGATTTAGGACACTACCCATTATGCATCCTGAAAATTTCAGCTTTTATGTTAATTAGTTCATAATTGTCTATGGTAAAATATATAACCAGTGGACTAAAATATTAATATCGATAAACAAATAATATGGCAGCCTACGATATGCCACTCCTCCGCCATAGAGCTGACGCGCCAGAGCGGAGTAGGCTTCCAAGCAGTAGGCCAGCAGCACGTTTTCTTGATAACAGCATTGATTATAGTTTAAGAAACTGCCTCGTCTGCCACTGTAAGTCATTTAAGTCGTTTTTTGGAAATTTCACGGAAAAGACAATGACAATTAGAGATCTGAAGAGATGTTTAGTCTCTAGAGATAATTTCACACGATACGTGTTAACATTTTTATACTGAATCGACTGTGAGATTTTTACTCAACTAGCTATACAGTAGATCTTCTGGCAATGTTCAGTATATTCGCATTAACTTCTTACGTATTTCTTCATTAATTAACAGACTGGTATTTAAAAAAATTAAAATATTTCAATTTCAATTACGTATAATATATCAAACGATGATACGGCTGGGATTCGAACCCAGAATAACGTGTCTAATATTATAATTATAATAGTTAGACTATAATAATAATAATGTTATTATTATAGCAATTAGACGTGTCTAATCATTAGCGATCGAGGTTTCAATCCACCTAAGGATCTGTCATTTAAAACTTCACCACTTTACCCCAATAGATACGCTTTTAAGACATTAGTTATACAATTCTGTATTATATTTAATTCTGTTACTTACATATTCTTTCTGAATACTCTTGTTCTCACTTTTACTTACTATAATTTTGCTACGTTAATATGTTAATCATTTGCGTTTGTCAGATCTGGTAATATATTGAAATTGAATTGAAACTCATGCATATATTTCGATCTTCGCAGTGGCCCAGTGCGTATATTATTAAGCCTCCTTTTCTTCAATTTCCTTTATCTTTTGACTGATTTTCTGAATTTTGGCATCCGCACCGTTTTGGACCTTCAATTTGCTAACCAGCTTGAATTTGTCTCAATAGTGTACGACGTTGTCACGGCCAACAGTATCAACCATAGTTAGGTATATAAGAAAAAGGTATAAGTTCCCTCTAATACTTCGTTGGTAGCAGTCATAGAATAAGAAAAAACCGTAGAAGTGTTAAAGGCAATCTCAACCATTGTAAACATTGAGTTCAAGAATTGCAGCGATGCCAACAACTTATTTTGCTAACAGGAGGTAAACAATATCAGAGGATCGTTATTTAAAGGCCTAAAATAATGAAGTTTTTGAACATTTGCAAAGCTTTTGAACTAAAATGAAACACTTTAGTAGCACATTTATCGTCACATATATCCAATATATCGTCATGACAAAAAATTATTGCAACGAACGGGGTTGCGTGAGAGTGCGCGCGGCCGGCGAGGCCTCCCGTGTTATGGCGAGTGGAGAGATTTTCTTATACGAAATCCCACTTCTGACACCATTTGTAACAAACGGGGCTGCGTTTGCGTGCGCGCGGCGGGCGAAGCCTCCCGTGTTACAGCGAGGCCGGCAGCGATTCGAGATGGCCGGCAGCGATTCGAGATAGCAGCTACTACGTTAAACAATCTTTTACAGGTACCGCTTGTCAGGAGGAACCGAGGGTGCTGAATCTCGAATGGCCTATCTTCGCTCGACTACTTCTGTTAATTCAAGGGCCGACTCCCTTCCTTCTTTAGTAGATACTCTTCCGTAGTGTGATTCTCGGGGCGAAGTGATATGGTGACCCGAACCGGGAGTAGAAGCGAACTCTGCGTCTGCTATATTTTAGGCAATTACGGTTGAGTTTCTGCCATGCTTCTTAGTCTTAAAACTGGTTGTAGTAGATAATATTATGATTGGTTGTTTAACTGCGACGAACTTTATTCTTCTTTACCCTATAAAAACTTCCCCATATCCTTTTTTAGACTTATTCTTCCCTATCCTTTTAATATTGGTCTTCCCGTAGTTTCTTCTCTCGTCCATCGTTGCTGAAGTGGTGTAACGGGCCTTTCGCTTAATGTGGTGAAATCCGTGGATAGTCTGCTGGTCATTGGTAATCCCACTTCTTCATCCTTTTAATACTGATCTTCCCGTAGTTCCTTCTGTCGTCCATAGTTGCTGAAGGTGGTACAATGGCTTTCGTGTAGTCACTATGAAATTCGTGGATAGTCAACTGGTCATTAGTAATCCAGCTCCCGCCCGCAGAGACGAACTCCATCAAGGCGCTTAGCAAATACCTGCAGAGACGAACTCCGTTCAGGCAATGCCGTCGCTAGCCCCCGCCTGCAGAGACGAACTCCGTCCAGGCGCCTAACAAATACCTGCAGAGACAAACTCCGTCTAGGTAATGCCGTCGCTTAGCTTACCGCGTGCAGAGACACACTCGACCCAGGCGCTTAGCAAATACCCGCAGAGACGAACTCGACCCGGGTAATGCCGTGGACTACCAGACTCCCGCCTGTAGAGACACACTCGACCCAGGCGCTTAGCAAATATCCGCAGAGACGAACTCGACCCGGGTAATGCCGTGGGCTACCAGCCTCCCGCCTGCAGAGACACACTCGACCCAGGCGATTAGCAAATACCCGCAGAGACGGACTCGACCCGGGTATCGCCGTGGACTACCAGCCTCTTACCTGGGCCTACCCAGGAGGACACCGAACTCTCTCGCCTCCAATTAGCCTTCGCGGCTTGGGACACTAGCCAACCTGAGGGGCCCCCTTACCTATCCCGTAGGGAGTCAGTAAGAGGAAGGATCATTGAGACTCGATCCTTTATGAGAACTGCACGTTGTACACCGTATAGACCCATCGGAGCCGCCCTCCTAGGAACCTACTCAGACGAACCAAGTAGGCCCCCGGCCGCAACTTGCTTCTATTGTATCTAGCTTCTCCTTATATACACCGCTGTCGATCGATGTCAAACGCTGCTATCGAATCACAGCGCTTCTTCGCCTAGCTAATTCACGACGCAGCTGCGTCACTTTGGAAATACCCTTCGTAATAATCTTGCTATACTCGCCTCTAATCTTGGCTTATATCTTCTATTATAAATCTTTGGAAAAATCCTACGTCATGTATTATTTATAAATAACTGCTGTATAATATTTGCTTTCTATCTATAATATCGATCAATTAATATATAAATTGTGAACAAGGCGTGTTCATTACAATTATTTGAAATGAATTTCTATTAATTGGATGTATATTTTTGTGATAAAAAAGTAAACACGCATAATAGTGAAATGATCAACTATGCTGATATCTTTAATTTTTTAGTACCACATGTTTAGACCACTAGGCAATTTATTCCATTTTCCGTGTAACCAGTCCAGTGAATGTCCGAGATTTTACTCTCAGATCAGCGCGGCTGGGATTCGAACCCACGAGGTTTCCATTCACCTCAGGATCTGTCATTTAAAATTTCATGACGTTACCCCTACGCTATTAAGACATTCTAAAATAATACAAAATGCCGATAAGTTTTATTTAAAATCTCTTAAAGAATATTCCCCGTTCTTTAGTTTCCGGATTTCTGGAATTTGTGTTCCCAAACGTGCAACAATACATCATCTTAAAACCCCGTTTAGAGGCCGAATACCATTAAATAAATCTGAAATTACAGAAATTACAATTAAATACACATGACAAAGGCGCTTTGTTTACCCTCACGATTAAATGGATCATGCTTGAAATCAATTCGCTCTTATTACAAAACTGATATCGCTGAAACAGCAGTCATGCCATATCTACTTATTTTAAAGATCTTTGGTAGCAACCTAATCTATTTGTTGTTGTTATTATTATGGAAGTTCATTTCAGCAAATTCACACGTCTGTTATATCTATGGCTGCGTTACTATGGTAACGAATTGTTTTGAATTGTAAGAATATATAAAATTGCTTAATAAGTCGCACAAAGTCTATTTGACACTAATATTTAGACTTTAAAATCTATTAAATCGTTAATGTTTAAATATTTAATATAACAAATAAAATATATATTAAATAATTTTTGTAAATAAACTTTTTATTTCTAATGAATCATTAGCAATGAGTTGTAGACCTATCTGAAAAGTGCAATTAATGAACCAATGATTCATATTATATAACAAGCAAGCAACACGCATTACAGTGAAATGATCAACTATGTTGATATCTATCACTTTTATTACCATATGTCCAAACCGTTGGCAATTTAGTTCATTCTCCGTATAACCAGTCCAGTGAATGTCCGAGATTTTACTCTCAGATCAGCGCGGCTGGGAATCGAACCCACGAGAGTTCAATTCCCCTCAGGATCTGTTATTTAAAACTTCATGACGTTACCCCTACGCTATTGAGACATTATATATATATACATACATATATATATATATATATATATATATATATATATATATATATATACATATATATATATATATATACATATATATATATATGTATAAATATGTATATTTTTAATTATATATATATATATATATATATATATATATATATATATATATATATATATATATATAATAGAATTTTCGAAGTAGTAAGTACAGCAGTATCACTGGAGATATCATGTATTTAGACTTGCCCATATTTAATGCAGTAATACAAAAGTAGCCCAACATATATAACGCAAAAGTTAGCTTGTTTAAGCTAGTGTTAAGCTTAACTTGCCAATTTCTTTTATTTTATGCGCTATTTAGTATATGTAGGGACCAACTACAGTCATTTAATTTGTGTATTGTATTGGATGTTAATTCTGTTGTATTATATTTTATTGTATTTTGGACTGCTATATATGTCTGAAATAAATGATTATGCCTAATGATATATTACATCCATGGGCAAAATAGCATTAATCTGTATATCAAAAGAGGTAGTCTGAGCAATATAATATGAAATTAACTATATAAATTCTAATGCAAAGTACTTTTTTTTGGAGTGTGGCTATACAATATTTAAATTGCTTCTTGTGTCAGACCTTAAGATAACATCATGAAATTTAAAATAACTTTATCTGAGGTCAATCCCTGGCAGAACTGATCAGGGAGTAGTCTCGGACATTCACGGGACTGGTAAAATAGATAATTGGCAATGACATGCTGGTTAAGCATGTAGGAATAATATATAGGTATCATCGCGTATGATAATTTCCCTAGTCTAACGTTTTTTAACTTTAATCTTTAACGTTTGTTGAAGTGGTAGATATAGAAGTTCAAGCTTACAAAGGTAAATTTAAAACTGACCTTTAGTCTAATGAGAAAATTAGCTAAAATATGCTAAACAATATAAAAATAAAACTAACGATGAGGACAACACTCATGCGGTACCATGGATTCTTGCTGTACACTGGCAAAACAACTGCTTTAGTTACATCCATAAATTAATAAATTCTAAATTCAAACAATCCATAGTAAACATTATTCTTCGGTGAACACTCATCCTTTAGTATAAATAAGTTGTTACATATAGTTGCTTTAAATGTTTATCATATCTATGACTTTTAAAATTTACAACACTTATATTTTTTTTATTTTCTGCCATCATTGTAGCATATCAGTGCTCTAATATTGTATAATTATTAAATAAACTATCTTAAGCTTATTAAATGCTGTAGTGAATACCTCATCAATATTTGCAACTGAATATAATTTGACTAATGGCGAATATTGGCGAGACCATTTCAGCATTTAAGGAAGCATGCATTAAGCATGACCTGCCGCCACATCCGATCATATCAGCTGTTCTTGACATAGAACGCAAGGAAGGCAGTCGGAAATCCCATACAGATCTCTATCTAGCCGGCAACAATCCAATGATCAAGACAGTCAATAAATTAAACGACCTAGACGCAGAAGTACTGCTGACTTGGCTGGAGCACTGCACTTACGTGAGAGGAATTGATCTGCGCTATAATAACTTGACTGACGATGGAGCGAATTCGATAGCCGTTCTGATCAGAGCCAATCCTCACATCGAGAGGATCAACCTGATGTGCAATGACTTCAGTGAGGAGGGAGCGAGGTTGTTAGCAGAAGCTCTGAAGACAAACAGAACACTGAAGAGACTCCGGCTGAATGGCAACAAGATTGGAAACAAGGGAGGTCTATACTTCGCGGAAGCGCTGCAGGTAAGGTGTTCTTTCCAGAAAACCGAATAATTCATGATTTCAAAATGTTGATAGATACTGACTGAGAACTAGTGATTTTTGTTGTTTATTTGTGGTTCAGAGCATCTAGCTTCTAAAGTCTCTCTCTCTCTCTCTGTCTGTCTGTCTGTTTGTGTGTCTGTCTGTCTGTCTGTCTCTCTCTCTCTCTCTCTCTCTCTCTCTCTCTCTCTATATATATATATATATATATATATATATATAAACATTATATAAACAAATTTATATAATACATATAAATATATAAACATATATATTTCAATATATATATATATATATATATATTTTTATATATATATATATATATATATATATATATATATATATATAAATAAACAAATCTATAGAAATGACGCAGCAGATAGCTTTCATGCTATTTTCGTCATTCGAGACTACAAATTGTTGTTTAATACAATTTTTCCTGCATGAACTTGAAATATATAAATAATGAAACAATAACTATATGTCAAGGTCAACACGGCTCTTGAAGGGCTGGACCTGGCAGACACGGACCTGAAGGCAGAGAGTCTGGTAGCTCTGGCCACCGTACTCAGACGTAACAGAACCCTGAGGGCGCTCAACGTAGGTCGACCTCTGCTCGTCAGCCTGCAGGAGGAATCCACCGATCACTTCGCTCGCATGCTCAAGGTTAACAAGAGCCTCGAGGAGCTTCACATGAGCAAGCAGGGTATGATGGACTTCGGCGCAATGCGTCTGGCAGACGACCTGATGTACAACTGTTCTCTGGTCTACCTCGATCTCTTCTGCAACAAGATCTCAAGCGATGGAGCCAAGCAGCTGGCAGAAATGCTCAAGATCAACAAAACCTTGAAGGTGCTCGACATCGGATGCAATAGGATCGGAGACAAGGGCATGGAGTACATAGCAGAGGCTCTGGGCGGCTACAACAGCACTCTGGTCAGTCTGGACGTGAGGCTGAACGCCATCAACGGGGCTGGACTGTGTTGTCTGGCTGAGTGCCTCACTCCTAACACCACACTCGAGCAGGTCTACATCTGGGGTAACAATCTGAAGGATGAGTCAGGGAGCACGGCGTTCAGGAATCTATTGATGCAGGGTCGTCTCAGTCGTGACAACACGGACGTTGAACCATACACTGTAGACGGCAAGGCCAGTCTGGCTCAGCTGTCGAATGGGTTGAGGAGCTGGTACTACTGGGGGCCGTGTTACGGGGTTAATGCGCTGCCAGAGCTGACCAGGTTCATTTCTCCTGATAAGAAAAGATAGCGGACTCGATTCTCTATTGATGCGTGCATTAGTTGTGGATGAGAAATGGTCTTTAAATCTAGATAAAAATTTTAATTCATTTCGAGGTGCGTTATTTTGTTACTTTGTTCTAGGCATATTGATCGATTGATAGTCATGTGAAGTTTGTAATGTGAGGTCCGCGCTTTAGTCACTTGATTCATCATCATCATCTTCCCTTGAATCCTCGTTTAACTAAGATCGGGATAAGAATAGACCGTCTCAAATCCTCTCTGTCCTACATCATATCTTCCATCAGTCCATATTTGAAACTTTTCCATTTGTTAAAATTTTTGTAGCAATTTCTGGAGCATAGGCGCTCACCAACCGGATGCCCTTTCTGACGTTGGTTGGGATCTTGGTGCTTTAAGTAGTCGCCTTCACGACACGTGCAGTCACCGGTTGGTCAATTCTTCAAACAACCCGAAAGCAACACGGGAAACTTTAGTCGCTTGATTATGTAAAATATCTTTTGTAGCGTTGTTAGTGTGAGTCAGTTTTATTAAGTCAACCAGCGTAAACACTGGAGGTCGAATGGTGTATTGCTTTGATAAGCTAACCTTAACAAGTCTTGATGATAGAGCCAAGTTTTATTCTAAGATTTAGGGTTCGAGTTTAATATCTATCTATCTTAACATTTATGTAATCGTTCAATCTGTAATATTACTGTGAGAAACTAAAATTAGTAGAGAGAAATTCTTATGAAAAGGCTAAAAAGGGATACATGTTATTCATAGAATCCTTAAAATCTGAAATTGAGATATAAATGTGTGATTGTCAGATTGATAGAAATGGTTTTAATTATGATTTTTCCAGAAATATATCTTTCTTATGTGGACACCTACTGTAAATAAATCGAATGAGTTTGAATGTATCGTTTAAGTTATACACACCTTAAAAATCCAAAGAGAATTGCGTCTGGCTCAACAAAGCATATATTAAACTCCTCTTGAAGTACCGCACCAAGCTTAGACGTAACACAGAGTGAATACGGTGTACATTTATCTAATACACCATCTATATACAGACTACCATACTTTGTTAAACAAACGCGTAAGTAGTCAACAATAAACTTGGACCAAATCATGTAACTACCTACTGAAAACACTTTATATCACTCATATTTCAAGCATAAATATGTAGAATTTCAAAATAGGCTTCGGATAGAATATCAGAAGATCTACTTCAAGCTCAGCAGCACATATTTGTTCACATGTAGCTTGTAGAAGAAAATCATCCGTAGCGTAGAAGAATTAGTAAGGCACATGATTATTAGTAATTAGCAATAGCACATGCTTATCTAACTGGTGCTTGTCTAACATTTGGTTACGTGGAACGACATTGTACAGTAAATCTCTTTAAATAATTGTTTTCATAATATAACAAGAGATACCAAAGTAAAATCATCATTGCAACTGTAAGCTTTTATGTGCGCAATCCAAAAGTGTTAATCGATAGTTTAGACGTATCATACTAGTCAATTGTAAGTTAATCCATAGTTTAGATATATCATGATAGTCAATTGTAAGTTAATCGATAGTTTAGACGTATCATGATAGTCAATTGTAAGTTAATCCATGGTTTAGACGTATCATGATAGTCAATTGTAAGTTAATCCATGGTTTAGACGTATCATGATAGTCAATTGCAAGTTAATCCATGGTTTAGACGTATCATGATAGTCAATTGTAAGTTAATCCATGGTTTAGACGTATCATGATAGTCAATTGTAAGTTAATCCATGGTTTAGACGTATCATGATAGTCAATTGTAAGTTAATCGATAGTTTAGACGTATCATACTAGTCAATTGTAAGTTAATCGATAGTTTAGACATATCATACTAGTCAATTGTAAGTTAATCGATAGTTTAGACGTATCATACTAGTCAATTGTAAGTTAATCGATAGTTTAGAGGTATAATGAAAGTCAATTGTAAGTTAGTCGATAGTTTAGACGTATCAAGATAGTCAATTGTAAATTAGTCGATAGTTTAGAGGTATCAATATAGTCTATTGTTAGTCAGTAGAAGAAGATGAGTTGAGATGTAAACTAAGATACAATAACAGTTATACTAAAAATGGAAGCTAAAGAGTATCATACAAAGCATACTGCAAAAGTGAAAAACTTAAGAGTCAACTAGATTCCGGAAATATCTGTACATTATATTATTAATATAACAATGACTTTGCAACAATACCAAACAGTTGAAGTACAAAACAGACTTAACAACGCTCAATACAAAAACTTCACATTTTTACTACATTTTGAGACTTTGACACTTCCAGCCGTCTCAAAATGTTTTTTTATGCATAGGAAATCAAAACTATTGATTTTAAAAGTATTTCGTAATAAGTGTATGGTTAATTTAGTTTACACATTTTATAATAACAATACTGTATATCAGAAAATCAATAACAAATTTATTAATTTATCAATAAAAGTATCAAAAACAACGGATGACTTGACTGAGACTAGAATCATGAACTAAAAAGAGGTCATCCCACTGAGAAAATAATAAATACTATATAGAAATAAGAGTATATAATATAAAATATTTATAAATCCTAATATAAAAGTTCAACATCAAATCATTCATCGTTAATTTGAGAATCATAATTACAATTCTAACACCAAACTATCAACTTCGCCCCAGCAATATAAATTTCGTCCTTCAGTACATCTCGGCGACCCATAACGAGATTACTTGTAGACTTCTTACACGGATGATTCAAATGGATCTTTTGTTGTCGTTACTACTCTAGTTTGTCAACTGCAGACTGTTTGGTCTGCTCTTCAGTTTGCTCAACATTTTTATCCAGCTCGGCTTTGTGAGCCATCATCTCGTAGTTCTTATCCCTCTTGAAGAATCCGCACTGTATGTATAGCAATAAGTGAAACAAACAGTATCAGTATAACAAGCAGTATCAGTATAACAAACAGTATCAGTATAACAAGCAGTATCAGTATAACAAGCAGTATCAGTATAACAAACAGTATCAGTATAACAAACAGCATCAGTATAGCAAACAGTATCAGTATAACAAACAGTATCAGTATAACAAACAGTATCAGTATAACAAGCAGTATCAGTATAACAAGCAGTATCAGTATAGCAAACAGTATTGAAAACATTCCATCAGCTGTTTAACCACATTTCACTCACTATCGTTGGAATGATTTTCTGGATTTTGGAATTTTTCACCATTTTGGACCTTCTTTTTGCTCACCGTCTCTTGGATTTGTCTCAATAGTGTTCGATGTTGATATGGACGACAGGGGCACTCTTATTGTTATTATTATTCAGTCTTCAAAAAGTATATTTGCTGGAGAGAAGTTTTGTATGTTAGCTGATCTCTATTTATTAGTGGTTTATTAAGAAATCACTTAGATGAACGGAGCAAAAGATACCACACGACAGCTTTATGATTGCTTTAATGAAGCAAAAATATAATCTACTTAGTTTACGCCGCCTGTGGCAAACACAAAAATTGACTTGCCATTTTTAGAGTTTTCAAACTTTCAAAGACACTTTAGTCGCTAATATGAGCACAACTATGAGCAAATGTATCCATAATTAATAACAATAATAATAATAAAAGTTTAACGCCCGTTTCATCATCCAAGGATGATGTCAGGGACGTCCCCACGGCACACATCACTACAATAATAAACAAACATGAATAGGATTAACACAGAAGAGTCTAAGCGGTAAGAATATATCTAAATTATAACATAGCCTTTTCTATATAACTCCTTTCTATATGCTCTGCTTGATGTTTGTTTTAATGATTGATGCGACAAATAAATAAATACAACTTTCCATTCATAGCTAACGAACCTTCCAGAGAAGGATGACAAGAAGAACAAGAAGGAGAATTCCTGCTAAAACAGCCACCAGGATTATCCACCATGGGACGCCTCTCGGCTGCTCAATGCTTGAGTCAGGATACACTCTCGTCAACGCCTGCATGTTTCAATTAACAAATTAAAAAGTGATGTGTGCTGTGGAGACGTCCCTGACATCATCCCTGGATGACAAAACGGACGTTAAACCTTTATTATTATTATTACTATTATTAAATAAAGATTTGCCGTCAGTTTTCTCGTTCAGATATGTCAGACCAGGCAGCGTCCTCTTCAATGGGTAGATATACTACTGATCGCATTCATTAGCCCGGGTGGTTGAATGGTGGAGTAGGTTGCACACTTGGCACTGGCTGGAGCCAGTAGCGGTAAGATACTCGACCACGGATCAGTATGTGTGGGGTTCAATCCTGGGCTCGCCCGTCACTGACATCGCTTTCGAGTGAGGAAACTTACGTTAACATTAGCTTTACCAGATTTTTACGTTAACATTAGCTTTACCAGATTTTACTTGACTCGTGAGCAGTGCTCAAAGGTTCTAATGCCAGCTAAACCGTATTTTATAGTTGTACTCCTTTTTGCATGAACACAGACAAACATTTCGATCATAACTTTGGAGACAAACTCAAAATGGAGGTTTGTTTTGTAATTTATTAAACAGGACAGAAACTACTAGATGCCACCTTATCTTTTAAGTCTCCGGTAAAAAACATTCGTGCATTTGATTTCGAATAAAGCTTTGCAATATCACTTTCATTCATTAAGTGCAGAATTTGCATTATTCCTTTATTACACGAAAGTTATCTTTCTGATCTAATTTAACTTCAAAACTTTAAATCAAACTCTCATTTTGTGCTTATTTAATCTAACGTTAATCTTCAGTCTAACTCTAATTTGTTTCTTAATTTAATCTAACATTAATCTTTTAATCTAACTCTAATTCGTTTCTTTATTTAATCTAAAATTTAACCTTTATATCTAACTCTAACCTTTTGTTTATTTAATCAAACTTTAATCTTTTAATCTAAATCCAATTTGTTGTTTAAGCAAACTTTAATCATTTAATTTAACTCTAATTTATTTTGTTTATTTAATCTAACGATTTCGAGATCAAACAAAGCGAAGTATTAAAATACGATTTATCAAAACAAATATTACAACTAAATAATAGAAAAAATATAGACATACTTTATAAACTTTATTGCCGGTATTATCGACGTTAAGTGTGACCGATGAATAAATGGAGACTTCATCTTTATAGTTCTACAGTAGCACGAGTTTACAACAACATGTAATTATGTTATACCAAATGTCTACAGGTTAAAACAATTTCATCAATGCATCAATTAAACTGATACAATCCTTCAAGGAAGGATCTTCGTTAAGAAGATCCTTCAAAACAATTGTTTTAAGTTTAATTTGAATTGAAAATTAATTATAACAATTTCTTACATGCATCAATAAAACCGATAAAAACTTTCAAACGAAGAATCTTCGTTTGCTTAAGAATACACTAAGTCCAAAATAGCTTAGGCTCGTTTGTGGTAACCCTCTTCCCGATTATTTGTTTAGTTTCTAGTTAAGTATGCTGTATTTGTTGATTATTATAACATGAAAACAAATAAAAAGGTTATATTGCAAAAATAACCAAAGCAACAACAACTTAAAAAAAGCTAAAGTTAAAGTTAGCGTCAGTTCCTCACTCGAAAGCGATGTCAGTGACGGGCGAGCCAAAGATTTGAACCCCGCACATACTGCTCTGCGGTCGAGTATCTTAACCGACATCGCCACTGGCTCCAGCCACTACTAAACTACTATGGTTTAAGACCTCACGATTAATTTCATGCCAATAGGAGCTACCTAAAAATCAGACTAGAATACAAAAAACTGTTGAGATTTCTGCGGAAAGAGATAGTAATAGATTCACGGCGGCAATAAAACACGGTGCACAGAACCTCACTTAATGTCCTGTTCCACAGACGAGAGCGGATGAAAACGAAGCTGCTTCGCCCAGGCTTCAGCTCTCCTATCTCACATCTAAAGTCAAAGCACGAAACTCCACCACCTTCACAATCCTGCAGGAGTATTGCCATAACCACAGCGAGCATAAAATATCAAAATCTTCATCATCATCATGATCATCATCACCACCGCCACCACCATCATGATCATGATGATGATCATGATGATGATGATGATGATGATGATCATGATGATGATGATGATGATGATCATGATGATAATGATCATGATGATAATGATGATAATGATGATGATGATCATGATCATGATGATGATCATGATGATGATCATGATGATCATGATCATCATGATCATGATGATGATCATGATGATCGTGATGATCATCATCATGATCATGATGATGATCATGATGATGATGATGATGATGATCATGATGATGATGATGATGATCATCATGATGATGATGATGATGATGATCATGATGATAATGATGATGATGATCATGATGATGATGATCATGATGATCATGATGATAATGATGATGATGATCATGATCATGATGATGATCATGATGATGATCATGATGATCATGATGATCATGATGATGATCATCATGATCATGATCATGATCATGATCATGATGATCATGATGATCATCATCATGATCATGATGATGATGATGATGATGATCATCATCATCATCATCATCATTATCATGATCATCATCATGCCTTGACTCCCAGTTTAACCAGGGTCGGGATACGAATATACCTTCTCCAATCCTCTCTGTCCCACACCATATCATTAGTCAATCCCTTATTATTTTTCATTATCTTCTTAATCTAAAAAATATAAAATTAATGAAAAAAATAACGAAATTTTATTTTAATTAACGAAAGTTATTTATGGCAACAACTGTTACCATAAAATAACAACAGTATAATAACAAAGTAAAACACAACAGTAAATAACAGACAATATTTCAATGGTCATTCAAAATTGTGAAAGTATAGCAAAATTCGTTGACCATTAAAACACAGAAGAAATTCTGTGAAAATGAGGATTTTCTTACCAGCGTTGTACTGCCACTACCCCAATTCAGTTGTACAGCAGTAGGATCAGAGATAGGCGCAGAACGGGCAGCTCTCGAAGCATTGGCTTGTATCGATCTCTAACAGGACAAATCGCAAATAAAAGCACAAGGCGATAGCAGTGATTAATATATAATCTTTATTCTAATATATAATTTTTATTTTGCTACACATACTAGAAAAATCATAACGGCAAAATATTTTCAACATATTTCCAAAATTTATATCTTACCTTAGCATTAGAGTCATTACTCTGAATGCCATATTAGTCACAATCATCATTGTCAAACCCTGATTTACACTTAATTAGACCAGAATGGAATCGGTTTTCATAATAGTTTCAGTAAATACCTGCGGTTATTTATTGAAACAGAGCATAATGACTAATTGAAAATGTTGACAGTTCATGATCTCAAACTTAGTGAAAATAATTTCATATCAGGAATATTTGGGCCCAAAAAGTTGCACAATTCTTTTCAATAAATATTTTTAATAATTTATTATATTATCGTTTTTCAATATTCTACTACGGACTTATTAGAAACTCCTTGAGGAGGGTGCTGGGAGTTTTATTAATACGATCTATTCATGAGTCAAAATAGTTACTAAAAACACATTACTTGAACAACAAACAAAAGCTTTATTTTGGATTTCATCGAAACAATAAATATTTGCTAAGTTGATTCTTAGATTGACCGATGGTTTGCTCTTTGTTCAGCACGACTGCAGAGAACATTCAAGAATTTAAACTTCAATCATCGCCATATACATGTACATAGTTCAATTGCTACTAATTAATTAAATTGCTAAAATGTTTAATTGTTAGTGGAATTTACACCTATGATTTCAATATTTTAGCTCAACTGCACATTTTGATTATCACACGTTAACTTAATGAGGCGTATGCAAATGTTTGAAAGCTAATGCAAAAGCAGAATTTAACCACAGTTTCATAGTTTGAAAGGTCAATATGTGACGGGCGATCCAAATATCTATCCAAAAAATATAGACAAATATCCAAATAAATATCCGAATAATTATCTAAAAAATATCCTAATAAATTAATTATAATAAATTAAAAAAAATAATAATAATAATATCTTCGCTTAAATCCCAGTTTAACTAGGGTTGGGATACGAATAAACTTTCTCCAGTTAATAATAATAATAATAATAATAATAATAAATAAATAAAAATAATATCCAAAAATATCCACATAAATATCGGGCGATCCTAATATCAAATATCCTACATTCAATGCAATTAAAAAACAACAAATCTGAATAGTATTGAGAGTCTAGATAAGATAAACTGTACATTACCCTACTGCTATGCACAGCCAGTTTTCTGGGATTTATTCGAATTTCGTCCACAAAACATTTTCCACTTCCCTCAACCTATACAAATACAAACTGCGAATTAAACTTACTGCTCTAAAGTGAACATACAATCAGCACCAAAACGATGAAATTGAAACTATTAAAGAGAACACACTATTATAATGATACAATTATAACGTAGGCCTCAAGGATTATATTTTGACATAAATATCTACACGATAAACTGCGTACTATTTATTTATGAATATAAGATAAATCTATTGCAAAAAACATGTAGCAATCTACTCATCTTAAAACTAATAGAACGACATGAACACAACTTACGAAAATCTTTGAATTTCCAGATTCCATCATATCATACAAAAATAAGAGAAAAATGCCTAAAACTACGAGGTGCAAAGTAAGTTACTAAGTCACAAATGATAATGTATGACATTTACTAAAGTATAATATTACTAATTACTATTGCTAGTATTTTACTAAATTCACACGCCTTGGGATGTTCCATCATGTAGAGAAGAAAGCTTCCGGGGCTGTTCGCTAACTCGTAGGGCCAACTGAAAGTGAGCACAAAGGGAGCGACAGAAAAACTTCCATCATTTCTTATCTACAAATAGATCACAACAAAAGCAATCGAAAGACTCGCGAAGGAATTTAATCTACTGATAATTTTCTAAGCAGAATAAAAAATCTTGTAGACTCCACACAAACAGGCGCCAAAACAGCACACGATGACGACTGAGTATACAAAGACCACAAGAGAAAGCGAGCTCAAAACAGTGCAAGTCCAAAATTGTTGAATAGTCCACATGTCCAAAATAGTCAACATGTAACATTATCAATTAATTAGTAAAAAATGTTAAAGTTAGAAAAACAGTCTATTCAATTTAGTCTATTCTATTATTTTGTCTATTCGTATCTCTACCCTAGTTAACTGGGATTTAAGAGAAGATGATGATGATGTTAAAGTTAGAAAAACAGTAAAAACCAAAATATTCTACACAGTGGAATGGAACATAACAAAAAACAAAGCAAGTAAAGTTCTAAGCAATAACAAAACAAAACAAAATAACTAAAAACATAACAAAACATAACAAAATACAAGGCAGGTAAAGAAGGAATGTAGGTTTACTTACCACGTAAGTGTGATTGACTTCAGGTCCAACTTGAGTCTCTTCCTTGAAGTCTTTCACATCTGATGTACCAGTGAAGTAGACGCTCTCTGGATTCGACTGCCTAAGAGTCCAACAAAAATGAAACCATTGCTAAACTCTCCTAACTGTTGTTAGGAGAGTTTAGCATCAATAATATAGACAACGTTACGTTGACAATTGAGGTTGTTCATTTATATGCCATTTAGGATATAATAAAAATTAAACAATTAGTATTTTAATAACGTTACGAATAAATGAGGTTAAATAATATTGGCAATATCGTGGATAATGTGTGAATATTACGGCACATTATAAAGAAATCATTTATCTCTCCGAAGCGAACAAGAGACGGATCATGACGAGGGATGAATGGTTTGAAAGCACAGTCTCTTCTCATGGCACATTTTCAACTCTATACATAGAGATGAATCACACGACAATAGAATTGGTTAGTGAGTTACATGTCCTGGACCTGCCATTAGGTATTACACCGACAGTGACTGACAGAAACAGAAATAATCTGTTTCGAGCGGCGGAGTCTTAAAATAAAAATTGCATTCAACGAAGGTAAAAATAAATCACAAACCATGACAACACCTTTGGCATATCCAAAATAGGTACTTTAATAATTAGTACTTACAGTACTTTTTCGCTTTCGAGTGAGGAAACTGACGTTAACCTTAGATTTACCAGCTTTTTACTAATCAAGCTGTCATTTATATACACAACGAATAAATTCGGTATCATAAATACGAATATATATAATATATCATATCTATAAAATAATAATAATAATAATAATAATAAAGGTTTAACGTCCGTTTCCTCATCCAGGGATGATGTCAGGGACGTCCCTAACAGCACATATCATTACAGATCAATTCACCCAGACCAATCTGCGAAAGAAA
>CAJHZI010000566.1:685000-835000 GCA_905160935.1 Enchytraeus crypticus
GTCTTGACTTGTTTGGCATTTAGCACAGGATAAGTGCTGAGATCAGGAACGGCTCCACCTGGTGTCACAGTCGGTATTTTCTCGTCCTTCAGCCTGAAGCTTAACTGCAGAGGAATCTCATTAAGAAAATCTCGTGTGTTCTTCTGCATTCATCATCATCATCATCATCATCATCATCATCATCATCATCACCATCACCATCACCATCACCACCACCACCACCACCCACCACCACCACCACCACCACCACCACCACCACCACCACCACCACCACCACCACCACCACCACCACCACCACCACCACCACCATCATCATCATCATCATCAGTCTAAATTAATCAAGTGGCCAATCAACAAATTCATAAATCAGCAATTTAATTATCCTTTTAATAAGCAGTTTAATGTAATAGCTAAATGATGAAAGAGCAGGAAAATTTTAAATAAATGGATTTAGAAGAAGACCAAGGTATGGGACGTTGGATATCTGATAGCAAATTCATATAGAGAGATGAAAAACAAGGCTGATGATAGAATTGGTTGGAAGAGTTATACGCCAAGGACCTGCCGATAGGCAGTGCACTAGAAGAAGAAGCAGCTTAATAAGCAGTTTAATTAAACAAAAAAATCTAATTACATAACAAAAGCCAATTTAAAATCAACTGTTAAATTAATTTTCAAGTACTAGATACTAATGTGTTCAGGCACTATACAGTAACGTCAGAGTAATTTACTTCACATTATATTTGTCTTGTGCGTCTGCAGCTTGCCGTTAAGTAAGCTAAATTCTATAACTTGTTCAAGGTCTACCTCATTATTCTCCCCGTTCTATTGGAATGAATTTTGCATCTACGCAAAATTTAAGGAGCAAAATAACAGAAAAGAGTTAAATACAATAGGATCATCCACTAGTAATACAATAGGATCATCCACTAGTAATACAATAGGATCATCCACTAGTAATACAATAGGATCATCCACTAGTAATACAATAGGATCATCCACTAGTAATACAATAGGATCATCCACTAGTAATACAATAGGATCATCCACTAGTAATACTGGGCAACTAGACCTGATCAGGAATCAACATTGACAATTAAATCATAAGAAAAGAAACTAATAACAGAAATATATAACAGTATTTAGGGCCTATAATATATCCATCTAGGCTACATAAGGTAAGGATAAGTACTTTGCGAAGTGATTAACTTGTTGATCTAAGGAATGCCCTTATGGAGAGAGAAAGCAGCCTTTGAGTATGAATATGTACCTCGAAGCTGCCACTTGGCAGTGCAATGAAGAGAGCGGGAATATATCCATTCTAATTTAAATAGGTCTAAGTACTTTACATATGATAAATATAAACATTCGTACATTTATGTAGGCAAGCTGCTCGCTGCAAACAGGATTCGGGTTTGTTTGCGGATTTAACTGTAGAGTTCCAGTAATCGTCTCATTGGTTCCTGAAGAATTCCTAAACACAACTCTAGATGTTCTAGCCCCCGAAAACTTTTCGCCCTCCAGCAAAAAATTCACACTAAAGCCGGTAGTGAATCTGAAAGGAACAACAACAACAGTTTAGAAATGAACTCGACGATAAAGTTGATTTCCTGAGTTAAATCTAAGTCTAACGTCAGTTTCACTACCACATGGGATAGTTTCTAACGTTTGGTATTCAAATCGATGGCCACCTGCTTCTTAGAAAAGTGCGTTATCCATTCGGCCATGTGAACTGAAATATCACTCCTATATGTTGTTTCAGATAAAAGTTACGATATGTCAGAGGAAAATTAGTACGCTAAAAAGTTTAATAATAAACCAAAAAGCAGGGCTCTTTGGCACCAATTCGATAGGAGGACAAAATTTAAATTACGGCCAGGCACCCCTAAACCCCCTTGCGAATAAACTTAATAAAAAAGAATAAGTATACTCTTAAAAGATATAAAATATAATACTTAAAAATAATTATACTTCAAGAAATGCTATACTTCAAGCGGTGCACCTTTAACTTTACTGCCACTGGCTGGAGCCAGTGGCTCTGTCGATAAGATCCTCGACCGCGGATCAGTATGTGCGGGTTCAAATCCTGGGCTCTCCCGTCACTGCCATCGCCTTCGAGTTGAGGAAACTGACGTTAACATTAGGTTTTAGCTTTTTAACCGACAGGTTTGTATTGGCATGAAAGAGACAGGTCGTACCGTAATATAAACAATACATTTACTCACACATCTGCATTTACAGAAACCGTTATATTACAGAAAGGGTAGAAAACAAGTAAATTACTATAACTGCCAAAATTACAGCCAAAAATATATTTGTTAAAATCAGACATCTAGAATCAGCAAAAACTGCATCTCAAACAAAAAAGTGCATATTGAAGTACAAAAGGACCAATAAATAGAAAGCATGCTTAAGTATTTCATATAAACTAATATTTAGCAAACTGTGTTCAAAAAGTACACATTAATTTTACAAAACGACTAGAAGGGAGTATAGGGGATTGACTGATGATATGGTATGGAACAGATTAGTGAAGAAGGTCTATAAAGACTATAAGGGTCTAAAAGGTCTAGAAGATTTATTCTTATCCCGACCCTAGTTAAACTGGGATCTAAAGTGAAGATGATGGTGATGATGTCTAAAAGGTACACTTAATCTAAGTCTGAATCAACACAGTACTACTGTGTTCATCTTCACTAAATGTCTTACCTATCTTTAGGCTCGGCCGAGAATCGAACGCAGAACTTCAACCGAAAGCAGATCATAGGCAGGCCCGTAACGCTACAAGTAGTTGCTTTTGGATCCAGTTTGTTTGGAGTAGCCTCAAAAACAGTTGTTAGGTTAACGACAGGTCGAGTTCTCAGGATGTAAACACTCGCAGACATAAAAGAACCAACAACAAGATCAGAGTAGCCATTTTTATCGAGGTCCCCCGCACCAGTGATGGCTGCTCCGAACGTAGAAGGCTTGACGCTGAACTCAGAAGCATAGATACGCTGTGCCGGTTCCTGTATAATGCCGTAGGACGACCCGTGGAATACATAGACAGCCCCCGAACCTTCATAAGGGGCCCCCACCGCCAGATCTACGTTAATTACATTAAAGCTTAAGCTAAGTTTGACGCCAGTTTCAATCAATCAATCAATAAGAATTTAACGTCCGGTTTCTCGCCATAAGGCAATGTCAGAGACGCCTCTTGCGGACTCGTCACAAACAGGCGCCAAAGCATCACACGATGACGACTGAATACACAGAGACCACAAGAGAAAGCGAGATCAAAATAGTGCAATTCCAAAATCCAAGGCAAGCGGTCCAAAATTTAGACCTATAGTGGAAAGAGATGGGTTTTTAGCTAGCCAAGGAAAGTACCAAAACAATTTCAAGATCGAAGATCTTGTGGCAGATAGTTTCATACTGTCGGAGCAGAAAACATGAAGGTTTCCTGCAAAATAGCATGTCAGTGACGGGTTGAGCACTGGATTTGAATCCTGAACGAACTGATTCGCTATCGAACAACTTGCCAACACTGGCTCAGCATATTAAATAATTATTATTCATAATTTTGATTCATGTAAATATCAATTTAATTGAATCCAATTAGAGACAATAATATTCAAACAACAGATACGCTAGATATGAGAGAAGAAAGAGAGGCAATGCCAGGCCCAGCGCAAGGGCTGGAAGAGCTGACATTGAATTTGACAACAGGATTGGAGCTAAAGGGCAGACCCAGCACAGAGCTAGACTTAGTTCAAGGGAAGGCCCATAGCAAAGCTAGATCCAGTGTAAGGTCAGGTCCAGCGCAGGCCCAACGTAAGGGTAACGCAGCGCAAGGTCTGGCGCAGCGCAGGGCTTGAAAGAGAGGAAATGAAAACATATAAGAGGATTGGAGATGTTCTCAATGATCATCCACTCGACAGGATCAATTGATACCTGGGTTCAAAACCAGCATTTTATAAAAAATACAACATGATTATAAAATATATATCCGTGAAAACATGGCAACTTAACAATAGGATAGTATTTGGATAGCTCTTTCTACCGTTAAATGAATCCCTATTCACGTCTCCAATGTTAGCTAGGGCGAATCCGAAGCGAGCGTGCAGACATTTGAGCAAAGCGCACTCGTCTTCTCTCATCTTTCTGCTTAAAATCCTTACCGGCTTTGTCGAAGAAGTGATGCCCTGTTAATTAGCAAATACAACATGAAACAACAGTCCAGAATCGAGATTCTATTCATACGCTACATATCAAAAATGTTACGAATGAAGAATAGAATAAATGACATAAGTTAAACCATCAGAACATTAAAACGAAAATAACAGACCTACTAACTTACATGTCCTTATACTTAAACTTAAGAAATACCTGTAGACTTTAAAAAATTATTATACATTATTATGCTTAATAAAATAATAAATACAAAAGTATAATAAATATAAAAGTTAAAGACTAAATATTTTTGAAATTTCTCTAGTATTTGAAATGTAGTAGTGATCATAGACCCCATGATTCTTGCTTTACTTTTGTCTAAATACTTAATTGTAATTAATCAAATGTTGCCTAAAATTATATACAGAATACGCCTGGCCAAATGTAGATGTGAAGATCAATGAACCATGATAAGAGTGAGCGTTGATAATAGTACATACTTGTTAGTAAAACATTTGCTATCTTTGAAATGCGATTTTCACTAGTATCCGAATTAGATAAAATTATCCCGTATTGCGCCTGGGTCACTGGAGAATAGATTAACCGTTAACTGTACGTGCGACTGAGCAAAAACTGAGAAAGACTATTAAAAATCATCTCAGAAGTCATATTTTCTTCAACCTATACGCTAAATAAGGTATTGTCAAGGACTGGCTTTTTATGAACTGATAACTAGTTGATACATTGAGTGCTATTTATGGAATATGCAAAGAGACTCTGACTAGAAAAATGTATCTTGAACCTGCCACATGGCAGAATAAAAAAGACAGAGAGGGATAGAGAGAGCGAGAGTGAGAGAGAGAGAGAGAGAGGGGGGAAGAGAGAAAGGGAGAAAGAGAGCGAGAGGAAGAGAGAGAGAGAGAGAGAGAAGAGACAGAAAAAGAGGGAGAAGGAGAGAAAAGGAAAGAAGAGAGCGAGGGAGAGAAACTAAACAGGTTATAAATTGCAGGTAAAATGTTACTAATATAAGATTATAATAATATAATATAATATAATATAATATATATATATATATATAATTATACATATATATAATTTTATATATATATGTATATATATATATATATATATATATATATATATATATATATATATATATATATATATGATGTTACAAATGAGGAAGTTCTAGAGAGAGTTGGCACAGATAGACAGTTGATAAATGTATTAAGAAATAGGAAGAAGAGTTGGATAGGACACATTCAAATGGGGGAAGGTCTATTAAAAGAGGTCATACAAGGTAGAATGGAAGGGAAAAGAGGCATGGGAAGGCCGAGATTAGGTATGTTAGATGATTTAAAGACCCACTTAAATGTGGAAATGAAGAGGAAGGCGGAAGACAGAGAAGAGTGGAGGCGTTAAATACTATGGACCTGCCAGTAGGCAGTGCACTAAGATATATATATATATATAATAATTATAATATATTATAATATTAGAAAGCTAACTGAACCTGCTGTCCATTCATGTAGATATAGATAGCGCCACCGATGCCCGGCCCATGATAGAAGGGCGCGCCCACTACTAGGTCATCTCTCCTACATTCAGTCAATTAAGTATGCTGTATTTGCTGCTTATTATTGTCATGGAAAACGAATAAAAAGATTGACAAAATCAATAGACAGAGGCAGGCCGAGATTATGTATGTTAGATGATTTAAAGACCCATTCATATGTGGACTTGAAGTGGAAAGCAGAAGACAGAGAAGAGTGGAGGCTTTACATACCATGGACCTGCCAGTAGGCAGTGCACTAAGACAGAGAAAGAGAGAGAGAGAGAGAATGAATGCAAAAATTATCACTCTACTGATAATTACTGAGCTGAACCATTATACTTTCAGCAAAATGTCGGCGCAATGCTATCAGCGCCTCCTGGAGATCTTTAGTTACAGCGATTTGTTGTAACTAAAGATACAGATCTCTGACGACAGGAGTAGCGAAGCGACGACCAGAGTAAGGTATTGTCCTCAACCTAGCGCAGGAATACGTCCATGACCGCGCCAAAAAGGAGACAAACTTGTTGACAAGCCAACTCCATCGATACAAGAGCTTAACACTAAAACGACAATATAAATACTACTAAGTTAAATTAGGACTTTCTGAGGATTGAAGGCGGAATATTTGATTCATATTAATGTACTTGTCAACCTCAATATCGAACACATATAAATCAATGAATCACTAACTGGAACCAGTGGAGATGTGAAGATACTCGACTGGGATCAGTATGTGCTGAGTTCAAATCCTGGGCTCCCCGTCACTGACATTGCTTTCGAGTGAGAAAGCTGACGTTAGCTTTACCAGCTTTACCAATAAAGTTTAACTTCTTTACCCGTCGTTATTGAGGTCCACTACCGCCAGTTCGTAGCCGAACTGAGAGCCCAGTTGCTCGCCGGTCAGGTACTGATTGGACTCGACCTTGAGAACCTTGTCCTGCTGCGTCAACAACACCACCTGACCGATGTCCTTCGCTCTCGGTGCTCCTGTCACAAAAGTTTTCCTGCCTCCCAGTATGTTACCAATCTTCACAGACATGCCTGAGCGTAGACAACGGCGTCAAACAAATATAAAAAAGAATAATAATAAAAATAATAATAAATACAATAGATACAAAACAGAAATTTAAAGTCAATTTTCATATCCAACACATGTTATAAGCAAAATCAAAGGTACAGAAAGTTACTGATACAGAAAGTTTCATTGAAACAGTAGATCTACCAACCAGTAAGATATAAATCAGGATATTAAATATCTAAGTACAACAGTAATATGGGGATAGCAGTTAATATGCCACAAAATTTCACTTTTAGAAGTAAATATATCAGATTTAACAATAATTTCATTGACACTAGTCGATACAGCGGCATATGTGTCCGGCAAACAAAAGACTGCAGGTTCACAATTCCGTTGAATATAACCTGAATTAGTAAAGAATTAAAAATTAAATTCACGCAAACTTCGCGTCTAACAGGAAGTCAGTAATACATTTTTTAAATAGAAGTAATTGTACACACGGTGGCTATATGCTCAATATTTAAAGCTTTAATCATTATTAGAAAAGACTAAGTATTTACATCTCTACTTTTAAGATACTCGACATTAGTTACTACACATCAGCGCAACGATAGGCTGAAAGAAAACTTGAAAGTTGTGGGTAAAAGCCAAAAAAGCTGGCAAAGCTAAGGTTAGCGTCAGTTTCCTCACTCGAAAGCGACGTAAGTGACGGGAGAACTCAGGATTTGAACCCCGCACACTGATCCGCAGTCGAGTATCTTACCGACGTTGCCACTGGCTCCTGCCAGCGAGATAGAACACCAGTTCCAATCTGAATATCTCCTCGCTCATTTTGGATTACACTGACTACTGAATACTAAAGCCAGAGCCAAGTTTAACGTCAGGTTACAGCCTTTCTAAGGCGGAAGGTCTATTAAAACAGGTCATAGAAGGTAGAATGGAAGGAAATAGAGGCAGGGGCAGGCCGAGATTAGGTATGTTAGATGATTTAAAGACCCACTCATATGTGGATATGAAGAGGAACGCGGAAGACAGAGAAGAGTGGAGGCATTATATAGCATGGACCTGCCAGTAGGCCGTGCACTAAGAGAGAGAGAAAGAGACTGCCTCAAAAGTCAATGACGGGCAAGCAGTGAAGAGCATAATGCTACGTAGACAGCAGAGAATATATATATAGTCTCGTACAATGATATGAAAGATAGAAACAGAAAAACGAATTTATGTAATTAACTCCTTATTTGTAGCATTACGATATATTAAAAAATCATCATCATCATCCTCCCTTGAACCCCAGTTTAACCAGGGTCGGGACACAAATAGACTGTCTCAAATCCTCTCCGTCCTACACCACACCACCAGCCAATCCTCTATTTGAGATTTTTTCATTCGTTTACATATTTGCAGCAATCCCTGGAGACCAGGCGATTAATTCATGAATACAGTACCCAAATAGGAGTAGACATTCTTCATGACCGGATTAGGTTCGTCAGTATCAGCTTTAGACCACGTGCTTCCATCAAGAGTCCCGATAGTGTAGCTAAATACTGTGCCACGCCAGTTAGTTGCACCTGGCGCCCCTAAAGCCATTACTCCATCCTGTTGAAGAAATAAAAAATCACTTCAAATGAAGAGAAAGTTACACCGAGAATTGTACAACTCTCTCTGGTGTGAATGATAGCACACACAATCTCATTAAAAATGCTCCAATAATATAAAAGTATAGTTAACCTTTATTATTATTTTATTATTTAAAAAGGTCAATTATCTTTTGAACAATTTAAGATGGTTAGTTTAGAGCTTACGGCTTGTTGTATAAATCTATATACAGTATATCATTTAATTAAAAATCTCAGATCACGTTTCAGCTCAAATTCCAGTATATCTCGACAAATAAATAAGTAATAATTATGTAAATTATTAATTATTATTAAAGAAATAATTAATAATTATGATATATCATTTAGCAAGCGTTTTTTCCTATAAACGTACACAGAAGGGGCAATGAGTTAACAAATGATAAGGCTTGTAATGATGTCGAAATGGACGTTATGATATTGTAATTAAGATATTGACGTTATTTAATAAATTAATCATTAATTTAAACATTCATTTCCTTGTTTATACTTTAAAAACTATGTAGGATTACTACGAAAAAGTATGCAGGATTACTACAACAATTATGTTGGATTACTACATAAAGTATGCAGGATTACTACAAAGAAGTATGTAGAAAAATTGTAAAAAAAAGTATAAAATAGAACAATTAAAATATATAAAGATAAAATGAAATTAAAATGAAATTAAAATGAAATTGAAAATAAAAAATTGATAAAATTATACAAAGTATCTATTACTACAAAAAAGTCTGAAGTATTGCTACAAAATTGTCTAATCCGGACTCTAGTTAAACTAGAATTCAACGGAAGATGATGATGATTAATCATCGTCGCCATTGGTTGGAGCCAGTAGCGACGTCAGTAAGATACTCGACCGAGGATCAGTATGTTCACTGTTCAAATCCTGGGTTCGCCCGGCATTGACATAGCATTCGAGCGAGGAAACTGACGTTAATATTATTTTTACCAGCTTTTTAACTCTAATAGGCTGTAACTAATATTCAAATACCGGATCAAGTGCAGAGCTAGTTCCTGCCTGACACAGGCCAAAGTTATTATGACCCTTATCACTAGGATAACTCATGCAGGGCTCGAACGAATCCCCTTCCAGCAGTTCGTTGCTCATGGAAAAGCAAATCCCGAGTCCCTTATGACCTGCATAGACATTTTTAACGCGGTGCGAACAGGCCTGAAAAATTAGCATCAACAATCGCTAAATAACAATTTACTTAACATTCAACACACATCCAATCAAGCAGGAAAATCATGGAATATTCAATAAAACAAGCTATCAGTCCATCAAAGACTAGATGAAAATATACCAGTCAATCAACGAATCGATGAAAATATATCAGTAGACCAATGAATTGATGAAAATATACCAGTCTATCAAAGAATCGACGAAAATATACGGATAAACAATCTTGTTCAAACAGTTCTACAAAACATTGCCAACAACAAAACATTGCAATACTTTCATAACATGCTAATAGCAGTTAATTTTATGAGCTATACAAGTAGCTCTAAGAAAAACTAATGAATTGAGAACAAAAATAAATCAAGAATAACGTGATACTATGAAAGAGTTGGGTAACTCTGTGAGTATGCATTATCAGATTAATTTAATCAAAATTAATACTAACTAACTTAAATCATCATAAGAAATAAATGCAAATTATAGTATCAATTAGCAAAGTGTATTTAATTAATACTATAAAGTGAGTGTAAAGAAAGTGAAGATAGCGCCAAAAGAGTGTTTGAACATTAAAGATTGTAAGTTTCGTGTATATGAGAATTACATTTAAAGGAAAAACCTAAACGTATTAGTGTTCAATTCCATAGCTTTCCGTATTAGTGTTGCTATTTCGTAATCTTTGAAGTATTAAAGTTATCGTAAACCATATTATTTATCTGACCTTATATATTTATCTCAATCTATCAGCCCTCTCGTAGTCTTCGCTCCTCCAGTAGAAATCTTCTACTGTACCAGACATTAGATCTACCATTAGCAGACGATTCAACATGTTTTCTGCTCCGACATTATGGAATTCTCTACCACAAGATCTTCGATCTTGAAACTGTATTAGCACTTTCCTGGGCAAGCTAAAAACCATCTCTTTCTGCCATAGGTCACTATTCTGACCCTCTTGCCTAGGATCATGGACTTGCACTGTTTTAATATCTCTTTCTCTTGCGGTTTTTGTTTACTCAGTCGTCATCGTGAGGTGTGTTGGAGTCTGTTGATGCAGAGTCTGCAAGAGACATCCCTGACATTGTCTTATGGCGAGGAATAGAATGTTAAATTCTTATTGATTGATTGATGGATTGATAGTACACCCCATATAAATGTATGTAAAGTATATTAACACAAATATTGAACAGAAAAGTAATTAATGCTTTTAAATTGGCTGGAGTTAAGTGGCGATGTCGATAAGATATTTGACCGCGGATCAGTATGTGCGGGGTTCAATCCTGGGCTAGCCCATCACTGACATCGCTTTCGAGAAAGGCAACTGACGTTAGCATTAGTTTTACTTTTTTAGCTTCTTTTAATTCAGGCATTGCTAATAGCTAGATAAATGCTAAAGATTGGTATTTGAATATGATATAATAGCAGTAAGTAGAACCCATTCAATTAAACGGTCAAATTACTGTCGGTTTATTCTGCCAGGAAGACGAAAGACTTCACTGAAGATAAATTGTAATTTATGTAATTTTGTTCATGTGATTGTAATTTATGTTCAATCTTTTGTTCAATCTAATATTCTAAGCAGATTGTTCATGAGAAATACCACAGTAGTTCATTTAACATTTGGTACCTATCTTAACGAGCCAATTTTGAATTAATCTACAACTAGTTCTCTAAATCTCAATGAATCTTTAAAACAGAAGACTTTCAGAAATATTTTGCAATGAATTCTAAAAAGTCTTTCATTTCAATAAATAAAAGACTTTTTCGCGTCCATTTCCTTATCTAAATAAGGCTAATATCAGATACGTGTGTTCTCATATCGAGGAGGGGATATGGCGTAACGGGTAGAGTGTTCGCCTCGAATACATTGGCCTAGGTTCAAAGCCCAGGGCAGTCAAGTAATGATGGATATCCGCTTGGGCCCATAGAAGGTTAATCTTGTGTCGGAGCTTGCTGCCGATTGGCGCTATCAATAGCAAAGATCTGATTACCCATGAAAAGGATTAATACTAACCTTAAAGCGGTCTCGAAGACCGGACACCGGCCATGACATCGCTATAAAAATTGTCGGAGGTTATTATTATTATTATCACGTGACTTACCACAGCAAGTCCAGTATCTGTGCCCTGACTGGACACAGTCACTCCCAGCCACTGCTCATTACGATCCACTTTGTTAAGTTCATCCTCTGCAGCGCAATCAATCAATGATAAAGACAGTTATTAATCAATCAATCAACAGCATAAACACAGCTATCGTTCAATTAATCAATAAATCAAAAGCTATCGTTCCATTAGCCAATAAATCAATAGCTATTGTTCAATTACCCAATCAATCAATAGGATAAACACAGCTCTTTTTAAATTAGCCAATCAATCAATAGGATAGAGAGAGCTATTGTTCAAGTAGCCAAGCGCTCGACAGAATAAAAACAACCATATCTTCCAATCAATTCATTAATCTATCAATCACTCAATTAATCAATCCATCAACCAATTAATCAAGCAACTTATCAATCAATAAGATAAACATTGATCAGTTAATCAATCCATGAAGATTTAATGTTATCTTATTCATTCAGAGGACGTAAATGTACTCAATTACTCATTCAGAAACAGCTAAACCCGCATAAGTATTTACACTGATGCAAGTCTATCGCCGATCAAATAAATAGTTTGGCGTGTTATACAACGGCTTCAGCTAAGTTGAATAAGCAGGGAAATGAAACAAAACATACAGCATGCTGCACATAATATTTCAGATAAAAGCAGTTAACAGCACACTGTGCGTCTGCAACGAAAAAAAGAGAAAAGAAGCGTGAGTTCAATTTCACAGTCAGACAAAAGGAAACATCAAACCATCCTGTCATGATTTAATTCTGCGTAGCGCACAGACATCCACATTGATCTAAATCGAGTATAGAATTATTGCCATTAAGAAAAAATATCGTTTAAGGTTTCAATAATTTAAAATTAAATAACTAAATATGTCGTAAAAGGTGACTAAAGCATAAGATCCAAACCAAAAACAAGTCAGAAAGGGCATTCCGCTGGTGAGCGCCTAGGCTCCAGAAATTGCTAAACATATTCAAGAACTAATAGAAAAATATGGAATTCACTGCTATGATATACTGATAATATGATATGGGACAGAAAGAAGCGGAAAAGGTCTATTCATATCCCGACCCTAATTCAACTGGGATTAAAGGGAAGAAGAAGATGATGATGATGATGAAATAAATAAGTAAATACCTTCACGATCTATTTTAACAGCAGAACAGTCACTAGTGTTAGAGCTGTATGGACAGCGATACACCACACCCGGCCTAATCAAGGCTCGAACGTCCGGTGGCGCATCTTGATCAGTTACGTTATCTTTCGGTGCTCCAACCAGTATGCTACAAATCAGCAAGATAGGAATATCAAGTTTAGGAGTCCCTGTTGCTAATTCTACTTATTGTACATGACAAGAATCTGCATTAATTTATGAATATAAGACTTTTGTTTAATATAATTTATATGAATATTTATTAACCTTTTAATTTTTTATTAATACCAAAAATTTTAGATATATAAATTGTTTTAATTTTTTAAACAGTTTTGTTTATGTCCTATTTTGGTTTATGAAAAATTTTGAACTTGTTAATTCGGTATAGCAAACTAAATATAGATCTCAGATGTAATACTCTAGACTATGAACAACAGCTGAGCACAGCTGAATAAAATCTCGAAATATGGAAATGAATAACCCAGTTTTATCGGCCTAGATTTGCACCGTTTTTAATCTTTTTGTTTATTACTCGAAGGATTTACTTTGATTCCATGGTGTTAGATGTCGTCGCTGACGACTTAAAATTGTAACAATTGTTGTTGCTTGACATAGTTTGAACACATCTTTCTCTGTGACACACATTACAACAAAACGATTAGGTTGATTTAGACAGGACGACTACATACACGTGAGGAAATCAGTAGTGCACTGCCGAATCGTAAATAGAGACGTTAAACTTTTTCTTTATACAATAAATTACAATTTTATTGTTATTATTGCATAGACAGTGTATTAATAAAAATAAAAATAATAAATATTTATATTTTAAAACTAAAGATAGAGAATTATTAACTAATTATTTATTATTAATACAGAATTATTAGCTAAAATTTCCTAATACTAGCATTAAACAACTCATGATATTCAGTTAAATTTTATCCTCAGGATAACTGAACAAACCGATAGGCGGCAGTTGACAAATGTAATTATCATTTCGTAATGATAACTGACAATTGATTATGCTAAATGCAAAAATAAACAAAAAATTAGCTGTAGACACTTTACACTAATTGCACAACGCTATGTTTGTTCCGGTATACTACACTCTAGTTTACCACGCAGGGTATGAGTCAATGCAAGTATTTCACAGTCGTGAAGTGTTAACAGCAACAGTGTGCAATTCATACTTAACTTATGTATATGTGTAAATATTTAGCAGCACATTAGTCACACAGCATACCATGCATTTATTAAATAACATCCTTAGTTTTCTCAACACAAATAGAGATAATATATAAAATGCAGCAATAAAACCAAACCATTACGCCAATACTACCTTACTCAATGCTTCCAAAGTTAAATCGGTGTATTTAAAAGTTAAACATACATTAAAGTCAAATAATTATCTGTGCTGATATATATCACATTTAATAACAGTTGTTTAACCACTGTACAGTTTTTAGTCAGGTATCTCTTGCTATCAGCCCAAAGACTGACTGATGTCCACACAAGTTTCATAATCATCCGAGGTTAAAGTCATCTATGGTTGAAGTTGAGTTAAATGTAATTCTGAAGTAGAGTTAAAGTAATTCTTTCATTACATTATAATAGTTATAGCAAATGCAATACAATATAATTTCTATAATGTATGCATTATAACAAATTTATTGTGTTATATTACATAGCTGACAAAAAGTTTTAACAAAATACTAGAAGACCTGCGATAAAAAAGATTCCTCTTAACAAGTAATCCTTAGAGATGAAAACCCTATAGTATCCTTGCTCGTATGCTTGCTTATATGCTTGCTCGTATGATTGCTTATATGCTTGCTTGTATGATTGCTTATATGCTTGCTCGTATGCTTGCTTATATGCTTGCTTGTATGATTTTTTGCTTATATGCTTGCTCATATGCTTACTTATATGCTTGCTCGTATGATTGCTTACATGCTTGCTCGTATGATAGCTCGAATGCCCATGTACAAAGTGTACCTGAGAATCACCCTGGAATCCCACTCTTAAACCATGATTAACCATAATCATGATTAACCATAATCATGATTAACCATAATCATGATTAACCATAATCATGATTAAACATAATCATGATTAAACATAATCATGATTAACCATAATCATGATTAAACATAATCATGATTAAACATAATCATGATTAAACATAATCATGATTAAAAATAACCATGATTAAACATAATCATGATTAAACATAATCATGATTAAACATAATCATGATTAAACATAATCATGATTAAACATAATCATGATTAAACATAATCATGATTAAACATAATCATGATTAAACATAATCATGATTAAACATAATCATGATTAAACATAATCATGATTAAACATAATCATGATTAAACATAATCATGATTAAACATAATCATGATTAAACATAATCATGATTAAACATAATCATGATTAAACATAATCATGATTAAACATAATCATGATTAAACATAAGCATGATTAAACATAATCATGATTAAACATAATCATGATTAAACATAATCATGATTAAACATAATCATGATTAAACATAATCATGATTAAACATAATCATGATTAAACATAATCATGATTAAACATAATCATGATTAAACATAATCATGATTAAACATAATCATGATTAAACATAAGCATGATTAAACATAATCATGATTAAACATAATCATGATTAAACATAATCATGATTAAACATAATCATGATTAAACATAAGCATGATTAAACATAATCATGATTAAACATAATCATGATTAAACATAATCATGATTAAACATAATCATGATTAAACATAATCATGATTAAACATAATCATGATTAAACATAATCATGATTAAACATAATCATGATTAAACATAATCATGATTAAACATAAGCATGATTAAACATAATCATGATTAAACATAAGCATGATTAAACATAATCATGATTAAACATAATCATGATTAAACATAATCATGATTAAACATAATCATGATTAAACATAATCATGATTAAACATAATCATGATTAAACATAATCATGATTAAACATAATCATGATTAAACATAATCATGATTAAACATAATCATGATTAAACATAAGCATGATTAAACATAATCATGATTAAACATAAGCATGATTAAACATAATCATGATTAAACATAATCATGATTAAACATAATCATGATTAAACATAATCATGATTAAACATAATCATGATTAAACATAATCATGATTAAACATAATCATGATTAAACATAATCATGATTAAACATAATCATGATTAAACATAATCATGATTAAACATAATCATGATTAAACATAATCATGATTAAACATAATCATGATTAAACATATCATGATTAAACATAATCATGATCATGAAACATAATCATGATTAAACATAATCATGATTAAACATAATCATGATTAAACATAATCATGATTAAACATAATCATGATTAAACATAAGCATGATTAAACATAATCATGATTAAACATAAGCATGATTAAACATAATCATGATTAAACATAAGCATGATTAAATATAATCATGATTCATAATGATCAATGCAATCATAAACATGATTCAATGATAAGCATGATTCAATCACAACTACAATGCAATTATAATCATGAAGCAATTGTACACATCATCCAAACATAACCAGGATTCAATCTAGAGAATTAAGCAAATTTTAATCACCACAACGTTAGAGTTTCAATTTTCTGCACGTCAATGTCAAGGGTACTTTGAACTTTATGTATATCTGAAACTTGTTCAATATTTTCTTAGCAGTGAAACCTTCTCTGCAGTCTGCAGTGCATGATATTAAAAATTTAAATGACGAGGTGGTTCCCCTATACCTTCCTCAGCTTCGAGTAACATTTACTTGGCAGAGGCATCACTTTCTGAGAAAACTATCCCATATTTAATATGCTATCAATGTCATCTACATGAATTATTTTTCATTTGTTCTCTATTACATATTAACATTAATCATTCTTGAATATTTTTTAAATAGTAGTAAAATATGCATCTTGAAAAAGGAAATAACTCTTCCCATCAAAGGCACTAAAAGCCACTAAGATAAAGATGATATACAATTATCTCACTCCTCTATGTTAGAGAAATAAAATAGAAACACAGTTGGCAAAGTGAGTTCGATACAAAATTGCAACTGAAGAAATACTTTGAAGATTAATACAGATGTTAAGTATCGAGGCATTGAGGGATTTATAAGTAGGTTACTCATTAGCTTAAACATTAAGAAAATTTTTAAAAAAGAATTAAAAAAAATGAAAGTACAGCTTGATTGAGAAGTCATGTTCTAAAGTTGGATTAGTATAACCAATTTAAATATGATTAATATAATTAGTATATAATTTAAAGTTCACGTTTTAAAGATGGGCATAATAGGAGCCTGGGAGAAAGAGAAAACATTGCATGAAATGGAGGACCAATAATGGGAAGTTAGAGGGGTCGATTTAAATGCGGAAATGCAGTGAAAAGCATAAGATAGAAATATATGAAGGAGTTTAATGATACAGGCTTATTTTATGACCGACAGTACATTGAGAGAGTAAAAATTATCATGACAAGAGGAAAGAATTTTTCTTACATTAGTATTTTAATTCAAAAATTAAGAAAATCTTAATGAAACTCGTCACTTATTTTTTATTATTATTAGGTGTAACAGAAAATAGTCACTAAGCCTTTTTAAGATCAGCAGCCAAATAACAACAATAAAAAAACTGTTTGAATGATACTTCATGCCCTGAAATATCAAAATACTGTGAAGCTAAAATGAAAAAAAGTTTACACTGCCATCCCAAAGATTTTCCACTTTAAAATCCTTAAATTAATCACATTAATGCGATCAAAATTAATACTTGTATACATATAATATATACATATATAGAAAATGATTTTTATAGCAACATTTAAAACATATTGCAGTGCTGCTTGTGCAATAGTCATCAATGATACTGTTATTCAGCAATCAAACACCATATGTTTAATAGTTAAAAATTAAAATAGCTTTCATCCGACTAATTGAGAGTAACCAACAATGTCCATTACCGCTAATTATCAAAAATATGTCTAATTGGGCCAGTGAATAAAACATTAACTACTATATATAATAAATCAACCATAGCAAAAGAAAAACTTAGAACTATGTCGGAAATTAAAGAGATTAGCAACCCGGATACTCACATAGATTCAGAAATTCCAGAACCACTTTGTCGGTGATGGGCCAAAGAATATCCGAAATATGAACCTGCGGGACCGGTTTTTATAATCGGAATCTTCGTATCAATATTAAAACCTACTACGTTAGATGGAATACAAATAAAATGAAACAAAACGATCAACAATTTCGCCCATCCTACTTTTCTAATTACCGCCATGTTTACAAACAAATCTTTGGCCTGCAGTGTAGCCAACTTCTGAAACTAAAACGAATAACACTGCGAGCGAATGAAGCAATTTCTTGATTTGTATGACGGTATGATTGCTGATTTTTTAATTGCTTAATTACACTCGATAAGGGGATTTCTAGAATTTAGTAAAAAAAATCTTGTTAACTTAAGAAATTAATTGGTTAAATCTAAGCTTGCATATTATTATAAACGGACATCAGTAAAATAAAGAAACCATAAAATAAAAATAATAAAATCATAATATTGTACTCAACATGAACAGGATTTAAATTCGAACCGAAAGTTACACTACCGTGTAACCACCACATATAGTATATACGTTAATAGAGAAGTAAATCCAGGTTTTTAAATTATTGAATGACTCAATCTCACAGTGTAGAGTGATGTTTAGCTTCACGAAGTTTAAAGGATTGATTGTTCCTTAGGCCAAAGGACCAATTTATCGTGAAACTGGTCCGATACAGTATACTTTTAATCATAACTCTGTCATTTGAGATTTACATACATTTTGGCGAGTATATTTTTAATTTTTATCGCAGTGTCATAATCATGATTTCTTAATATTAACGCTAAAACTACTCTTCCGTCATGGGTCCAATATAAATTTATTGCGATCATAAAGTTCATCTCGGCTTCATATTTATAATTCCTACTAAATCAAACATCACTTCGAATATTATAAATGTTTAGATATTGGTTTCTTGAGAGGCTTATGTAAGTACGTACACTAGTAGAACGTCTGCCATAGGATTGAGAGGCAGCGGTTTAAATCAAGATTTCGTTAAAAGTTGATATTTTTCCTAGATGTGTTTCCCTTTTTGCACACTTTCTAGATCTAGAATTCTAGATCTCGATCGATCTCCATCTAGATGTAAATCATCATCGTCATCATCATCATTATCGTAAAAATGTCATCGTCATCAGCATTATCATAAAGTTTTTGTTGTACATGTATATGAGATTTTTGACTATTTTTGAATGTTTGTCAATACTTTATGACGAATTTAATTTTGATCCTTAATTCAATTGGAATTAAAGGCCTTATAATGTGGTCTTCTTTCGTTACTGTTATGTTGTATCTTAACGTCAAATATTTTTGTTTAGAAAGTGCTATTTTGGCCATGGAAAGTCCGCGTTAACAACTCGGCTTTAAGAGCCTCAGCCTATATGATGCAACTCCGCAGATATATCACTGCAACTCAAGATTAATTTGATTCGAATTGCGGTGCGAAATAAACGATGTGTTAATATTATTATGTATGGAGCTCTATTCAGCTAAAGGTGGCCATTTTTCCTAGATGTGTGCATGTTTGCACATGGGTACATTCTAGTAATAGTATAATTTATAAATAGTATCCTACACAGCGATGTCTTTGGGAACTGGTTACTGATCGCGCTTATATTTTGACAAAAATCAGATCTAAGGCATATATTCCTACTCACATTCTGTCTTCGCATTCGGCCAGAGCACTACCTTGATCAATAAATAGATCACAGCGCAACGGCAAAACCCTTACCAAGCAGTTATATAGCCTTAACCTTATCTTTACCTTGAGAAACTAACACTTCTGAGTGATTTCTCATTACCTTTCTCAGTTCCAGGCTTAGTCGACTCTTACGACATGGCATGGATGTACAGCATGGAAGATGTTTGAGGTTTTCAATCAGTAAATTAGGAAATAATGAACTAATTATTCAATTAAATTTTTAAACAATTTATTGGCAATATAAGTAGTTTCAGCAAAGTTCAAGTACTGCTTCATATTATTTTAAATTTCTAGATTAATCTTGCAACCCTTGACAGTTTTTATATAAAAGTACAATGAAACGATAATGTTTAGGTCCATCTCCATTGACAACGCTCTGTAAACAAGCTTGTCTGTCAGAGCGCTGCAGCCATACCCGGTTGCTATTCCTCGTAAAAGTGTGACGATTCATTGTCAAGGTTGAACTATCTAGCTAATAGGAAACAAGTAAACAGACACTAGAAGGTGAAGGCCGGACGCAGGGTGTTGACACACAAATTCTGCTTTTCTATTGTCGATCCTAGAAGTTTCATCTTAAAAGCACAAAATAATTGTTTTCAATGTATTTCTTTGTGATTAGAAGATAGGAAATAATAAAATGTTTTGCAGCCGTATGTAATCATCAGCTTCAACAGGGTAAATACAATATAAATGTCAATTCAAGGAGAATTTTATAATTTTTCCTTTATTTGTCATTGTGTTCAATGCTTTGTTTATCAACAAACGACTGTCAGCTGTTACAGTAGCGTCGTCACTTGAACTGTGACATGCCTTCACCTGTAGGCTAAGCTTGTGACAGGTTTTAGAAGGTTTTACACGTAGCTCGATGCCTGCAGAGGCACTACCTAGTCTTCGAAGGGCTCCTGTGCATCAGAGCCCGGCCCGGCAACGTCTGCAAATAAAATTAACTTAATTTTTATACAATGTTCTTATTATAAATTTAGAAATACAATAGCAGAATGATGAGGATACTGCATCTGATCTGCAGGATTGAATCATGCGAAGAGCCTTCGTTGAACGGTAAGCTATTCTTTATAGACCGTGGCAGTTCAACTGGATCTAGGGATGCCGCCTTTCCTTACCATATCGGCGACTAGCTAGATAGAGCAATGCTCTCACTAGGGACCGATTGAATGGTATTGGAATTGTTTTAATTTTGCATCATTGATTATGTTGTAATCTTGCACTTTTATTTCTCTTTTTGTACACTTTGTATGTATGTGACTTCACACTGATGTTTGTTGTCGAAATAAACATATCTCTCTCTCTCTCCTCCGAGTATTTTAGGTATATTTGATGTCAACTTAGTTGAAAGCTAAAAGATTAAGTATATTTTTGTCAAACTATTATATATGCTAAAAAATTTGTTGCATCTAAACCATTTAAAAACAAATTATTGCCAATGATTATCCATGATGATTACTATCATTTCTAATGTCATATGGACGTTAAAACTTTGTTATTATTATTATTATTATTATCATTATAATTATAAAAATTTTACCCCGGTGTAAAGAACCTGGGGTTTGATAGAAACGATTCAAGGAAACGATTATTATGGGCGAATTGCTAGACAATTCATAGCCAGTTGTCCAACTTATCCATGTTGCCAGTCCTCTTACGAATTGTCCTAGATGACGTTTTCTGTTGATCTCGCTCAGGAAGTCATCAGATAGCCTACCCTAAGAATGTCTCAATAGCGAAACTCAATATTGAATGCCTTAATATCGCAATGGTTAACGGGATGAACTTTTAAATGACATATCCTAAGGTGAATTGAACCCTTGAGGGTTTGAATCCCAGCCGTGCTGATCTGAGAATGAAATCTAGGACATTGACTGGACTGGTTTTACGGAAAATGGATTAAATTTTGTCACGGATTAAATATGTGATGTTAAAAAGTGATAGATATCAGCATAATTGAGCATTTCACTACAATACGTGCTTACTTTTTACTTGTAGAAATATTCAAACTTCTTGACGTTAAGAGATTCTCCCTACCCACGAAACGTTTTAGATATTGTAGAAGTTGTCTGCAAGATTAATAATTTTCAAACTTTTGAGAAACGTCATGGTTCATTTTCAATTTCACTTAACAAAACGGCTACGCAAACAGACTCTCTAACGAGTGTAGATAGATCAACTGAGCTATCTGTATATACATCAAGCAACTACGAGTATATTGCAAAACATTCTATTATTAGGCAATTCAATAAATTAGTGGAATAAGGATAAACATTTAAAAATTGCATATTGTTTGTTGAAATAGGCTATTGTCGCTGAAAATGGAGCAATGGATTTCACATCGGACTCGGTATGGGAAGATCAACACCGGGGTCGTGTGCGTTATCTCCAGCCAAATTGAACTGAACGAAACTTCCCCCTAGATGGAGATGTTTTGTTGTTCTCCGGCAGAATTTTGGAATTCATCAACAAATCTTTTTCTAACCATCAACGAAACTCCACTCCAGTTGTTCCTAAAGTCGTTTTTATAACCAAACAGTTTGATATTCAGCTTTATTAGGCCTAAAAGTAGTTTATACTGAATTATGTTTAATTAAAGTAATGGAAGTTGATAGGCCTATCCAGTTTTATTAAAAGTAGTTCATACTGAATTATGTTTAATTAAAATAATAGAAATTTTACTTTAAACAAAAATTAGTAGTTAAACAACAATACAATTTGTTGTGTTACTGGCTGGAGCCAGTGGCGATGTCGGTAAGATATTCGATCGCGGATCAGTATGTGCAGGTTTCGAATCTTGGGCTCGCCCGTCACTGACATGCTTTCGAGTGAGGAAACTGACGTTAACTTTAGCAACTTAGCAAAAAGGTAATATTGTAGATTTATAATTCTTTGGGACGAACAGTTCCAAGATGCAATATATACAAACCTTTTGCTAGGACATTTTGCAGGGAAGGGAAGGAACCAATTGTCCCCACCAGCTGCAAGTTTACACTCTTGAACCATTCAATGTTAGGACGAACCGTTCTAAACAATTATTTGGTTCTTGCATAAAAAAGAATAAAAATAAAAAAGCCAAAACTGTTATGAAACGAACCGTTCTAAACAGTTATTAGGTTCTTGCATAAAAAAGAATAAAAATAAAAAAGCCAAAACTGTTATGAAAAGAACAGTTCTAAACAGTTATTAGGTTCTTGCATAAAAAAGAATAAAAATAAAAAAGCCAAACGGTTATGAAAAGAACCGCTCTAAACAGTTTCTTGTTTCATACACTGGAGCCATACAGCTTTGGGACGAACTGTTCCAACAGCTGCTATTGGTTCATTCTTGTTAAACCAATCACCAGCGGGACGAGTCGCTCCAGTAAGGTGATTATAAGGTGATAATCTAAGGTGATCACTAATGTGATACACTAATGTGATACTCTAAGGTGATTATTAGGTGATCACTAATGTGTCACGTTAATGTGATACTTTAAGGTGATCACTAATGTGATACACTACTGTTATACACTAATGTGATACACTAATGTGATACACTAATGTGATACACTAATGTGATACACTAATGTGATACAGTAATGTGATACACTAATGTGATACACTAATGTGATACACTAAAGTGATACACTAAGATGATACACTAATGTGATACACTAATGTGATACACTAAGGTGATACACTAATGTGTTACTCTAAAGTGATACACTAAGGTGACTTGCTATAGAGCTGTTCTTTTGGATAGCCTACGTCGCCCTATCACCATTTGATGGGCTAATTGAATGTTTTCAACATTCTCTGAGAGATTCCTCTCGTTGCGAAGTTTAACCTATACTGCGAGTTGGAAACTCAACATTAAGCAGTTGCTGCACCAATTTCTCTGTCTTAGGCGTTGTTTATCTCTCATTTGTTTGTTTTTTAGTAATTGCAATTTATCTTTTTATTTACTAAATCCTTATACTGAAAATTCAAATAATAGATTAAGAATTATTTTCTTTGTAGGCTCCGTTATGTAACGGAAATATTCCTGTAAAATCATAATGGCCTATATAAATAAGGACCTATAAGAGAAATATTTTAAAATAGGCCTTTTATTTGAAATTAAACGGTAAGCATATTTATAATGCTTCATTAAAGGCAATTATATTTTTAGATATTTAGGCCTCTTAGGCATACTCATTTTAAATTCGAATGCCAATGCATTGTTTTCGTAAAAACTTATTTTTTAAAGTAATTTATTTAAATAAGACGTAGGACTATAAGTAGGCCTAAATATATGTATGATTAATAAATTTTTCTGCAGTTTGGATGTTGTAATGTTTTTTGTAGTGCAATTAATTTTTGAAGCTGTGCGAAGCAGCATTATTATAGTAAGCGTTAGATCCTACTAATACTGTTTCTAAAAACTATGTTTAAAGATAACTTGACTCATTATTATTTGGGCATTTATCCTTTTGAGTGAAAATAAGATACTTCAAAATATAAAAAGTTTCTTTTATTCCATTAATCTTTTTATTCTATTTTGTTAATCTACTTCGAAATCGGGGATAAATTATTTAAACAGATGAAGAGATAAACTCGCCCCGCTACGGCGGATAACATGCCTCGACAGGTTCCTTTTTCAATCTCAATCAAGTAGTAACCTCATTTAGGACCCAGTCTTCCCAAACAAGGGGTGCTATAATGCTTTTAAGGGGTAGAAATTATTAATGGGGTGGGGATAATTTAAAGGGTATAAATTTATTGGGTTTTAATTTATCATTTAGCATTTCTTGTTCATGTTGTTTACTAGCCACATAGGTGTTTTCTGCTCATTGAATTGTTTTACAACGCAGCACGTTCGTGTAAACTGATGAGAGACAGTAAGAATATCTCATATATTCTTTTATTGAAAATTTCTGACTGTTTGATACGTCAACAGTTCGATATCTGCTCTCAGTCGAAACAGAGAAAAAAGTCAGCATCCAAGAAGGTAGATCATATTCTTCTAGAATGTGCGGGACTTACTGACTTACTTCTAGTCCTAGTCAATTAGGACCTAATACTATACATGTTGTAGGCCAACAACACAACGTTATCACTAACTGGGCATCAGCTAAATGTATGGTATTTTTTGAAATGCGTTGTATCGTTTTGTTCTGGAAATATATGAGGTATCATTTTTCTGAACTTCGACACACATATCGGTTTTAGATCACATTAGATCACACAGCACCGATTACGCAACCTCAAGTAGCCTGTACCGGTTGCTAAGTATATCAAACTGCTTGAACAACCTCGAGTACTGTACCGGTTGCTCAGTATATCACACTGATTAAGTAACCTTAAGTACTGTAGCGGTTGCTCAGTATATCACACTGATTATGCAATCTTAAGTACTGCAGCGGTTGCTCAGTATAGCATACTGATTATGTAACCTAAGTACTCTACCGGTTGCTCAGTATATCTCACTGATTATGTAACCTTAAGTACTCTACCGGTTGCTCAGTATATCTCACTGATTATGTAACCTTAAGTACTCTACCGGTTGCTCAGTATATCTCACTGATTATGTAACCTTAAGTACTCTACCGGTTGCTCAGTATATCTCACTGATTATGTAACCTTAAGTACTCTACCGGTTTCTCAGTATATCTCACTGATTATGTAACCTTAAGTACTCTACCGGTTGCTCAGTATATCTCACTGATTATGCAATCTTAAGTACTGCAGCGGTTGCTCAGTATAGCATACTGATTATGTAACCTAAGTACTCTACCGGTTGCTCAGTATATCTCACTGATTATGTAACCTTAAGTACTCTACCGGTATTCGCACTGATTATGTAACCTTAAGTACTCTACCGGTTGCTCAGTATATCTCACTGATTATGTAACCTTAAGTACTCTACCGGTTGCTCAGTATATCTCACTGATTATGTAACCTTAAGTACTCTACCGGTTGCTCAGTATATCTCACTGATTATGTAACCTTAAGTACTCTACCGGTTGCTCAGTATATCGTACTGATTGAACAACCTCGAGTACTGTTCCGGTTGCTCAGTATATTACACTGCACTTACTGTGCAACAACACTTACGATAAAAATAGTACACTGGAAGACAAATCGCACCATTGTGCTATTCCGCATATGGTACATTTCGTACCATTATCCTTACTGAAAATTGGCCGTGCATCTAATTAACAATAGTATATAAATATACTAAATTGCGGTCTCAAAATAAATGCATATTTTGAAAATCAAGTTTGTGGTTTCGTTATTACTTTGGCATAATTCTGTATACAGTAGTTAAGGTGGTTATTCTACATAACTGATAAATTAGCAAAAATCATTTTTTAGTATGGTATAATATCCGATGCAAAATACTACTTATTAACGCCACAATTCTGATATACGGAAGAGAATCATTGTTTAATTGTGTTTATGAATCTATTATCAGCAATGTTACTTTGCATTGAAGGTGAAATAAATGTAATCTTAAAGGTATCTGGTCATATTTAAATGTGTATGATGTGATAAATTTAATAAATAATAAAATACAGTATTGAATAAAATTGAATTTTCAATCATGTCTTATTATATTTTATAGCAATGAAATCGATTATTGAGATATAGGATTCTCTGTTATTGAAAGGTTTTTATTGATCTCTCTCAGTGCAATGCCTACTGGCAGGTCCATGATAACTCCTCCGCATATTTTTGTCTTATGTTTTTCTCTTCATATTAAAAGATGAATTAGTCATCAAATCATCCGGAATTCCACGTCTTAGTCTTCCTCTAACTTTATTTTCTTACGTTCTTCCATCCATTACTTATCTCAGTAAACCATTGACACTTAGAACATAGACAATCCGGTGCTTTTTATTCCTTGTGCAATTTATTAATTTTTGTTTATACCAACCATATTTAGCACTTCTCCGTTCGAAGTTTTGTAGGCACATCTGATCTTCTCTATACATTTTCATGCTTCCAATTTTCTAAGATTCTCCTTTCTTAACATCCATATTTCACAACCGTACAGGAGCGTGGTTCAGACGAAAGATACAACATTTCTTCAAATAATTCCTCAAACTTTTTGGTTGTTTGACTATAAATTTTTGTAATAATGTGAAGACTAAAAACGTATTAAAGTGAAATGATCAACTTGTTGATATCTATCACATTTTAATACTACATGTTTAAACCGCTAAGCAATTAAGACCATTTGCCGTATAACCAACCCAGTGAATGTCCGATATTTTACTTTTAAGATCAGTGCGGCTGGGATTTGAACCCCTGAGGGTTCAATTCACCTCAGGATCTGCCATTTAAACTTCATTACGTTACCCCTACGCTATGAAAACAATCAATTACTTATTACTAATCAAACAATTATCCATGCGGCCGTGGTTGTGCTCTTTAAATAACTGACTTCGATCAGGTTTTTCGGGCTCAATCTTTGATCGCTTCCATCATAGAGGACAATTACGCAGGATTAGGTTTTAATAAAACAAATCGCTTTAAATTAGACAATTTTACGATATTGTCTATTTAGACCAACTCACGACTGAACATCCCGGATGGTAACAATTATAATTAATCTATAGTGAATTATCTGGCTCATATAAATGAACAGTCGAGCTATCGCCTATGCTCTGTTGAGATCCATAGTTGTTTAAATAAGTGCTCTACTTTATCCGAACAAGCATTTAATCTGGCTAAGTTGGCCTGAGCTGCAGTAGAATATACACTCGTGTACCGATATTGTACACTTATGTACATATGCAACACTAATTTACTTACGGTAAATATCTTAATTAACAGCTCATTATTGTGAAACTCAACGGCGGAGTCGAGATTTGATTAATAACCACGTAATGTAGGTCTGTATCACAAGTCTTTCTTCACGTGTGTCTCCGGTACGTTGGCCTCACTGAAAAGTGCGCAGTATCTAAATTATACACAGGTATTGCTTTCAGAAAATTTCTAATGTTGAACTCGGCTTGGTATATCTTAAGCTTGTTAGATCTTTGTGAAAAAATTCACCAAGTTGAACTCCTAGAACAGCAGCTTTATAAAACTTGAAGGGATCATAAATTACTGTGATTTTTTCGTATACCAGGTCTACCAACTTAGCACAATAATGCTATGATTAATAACCTCTTGCTTATAGGTCCATCTACGCGTATATAGGCCAACCAATTCAAAGGAAACTTTAGTTTAGGCACTAAATAAACATGGAGAGCGGACTAGAAACGTCAGTTTATTTGTCAAAGTCTTCAACTCTGTGACAGTCAATAGAATCTGATGTGCCTATTACACCAGACATATGACTTCCTCAACTTTAGATATAATCAAACCACGGAAAAATTCTCAAATCATTAAAATTTTTGTGGATACTTTGAAAGACTTAAACGAATGGATATTCTATTCGTATCCCGACCCTGGTTAAACTGGGATTTAAGGGAAGATGATGATGATGATGATGATGATGACTTTGAAAGACGGTATTGAGTAAAAATTTCGAATGCCGTTGCTGTACTTATGTACTTGATGCTTTAATTTTTCTATACGAAAAAAGATATTAGAAGTAATTCTAGCAGATAGTTTCTCTATCTCTCTCTCTCTCTTTCTCTCTCCACCGTATCTCAATACCACTCATATTCACTTACAATTTCATTTTTAATAAGGATAATCAATTCACAGGTGAGCCACTTCAGTCTCTTGAGTATTGAAGACGAATATGTATTGAGTACAATGAAGGTTAACGGAGACGTTATTATCCACACTTATACTAAGTATAAAAGCTGGTAAAACTGAGGTAAACGTCAGTTCCCTCACTCGAAAGCGATGTCAGTGACGGTGTCCGTGAGCCCAGGATTTGAACCCCGCACTTACTGATCCGCGGTCGAGTATCTTACCGACTTCGCCACTGGCTCCTGCCAGAACAATAGGAACGTATGAAAAATATTCAAGGAAATATAGCAAAAATATTTAAATGTAAATTCAAAATACAAAATACATAATGTGTATTAATCGAATAGAGATTGCCACGTACTTATTAGCTTAGTGACGGGAGACTTACATTAGTTAAAGCTATGAAGGCTTGTTTAGAATCAGTTGCCAGTCTCGAAAGCATGTGTCAATGACAAAATTTACGCCGTTTTAATCTGTTAAGTTTTTAAGCTTTATACACCTACATTTTAGGTGCTTGCAAAAAAGATGTAGACCCTTCATAAAGTTCACCTCAATAACAAATTAAAATTTAGGTTATAGTGCCAAAATGTAATTGTGCATTTAACTATTAAATGTCTCCGTTTAGATACGACACAAAGCGCCAGTCAAATAGGCCTACTAAGTAACGACTGTAGTAGTAAACATCTAGCGTTGCTCTGTTAACGTCTGGGAAAATTGTGCCGCGTGTGTGCCTGAGTCTATCGATCAGTCGTACCTAGGAACCCGAGCTGTGAGGTGGCTTCCAAATTACTGCGCAGTTATTGCGCCATGATATTTTTACCATGTACAATTTTTTAACATTTTAACTACAGAAGTTTTAAGATTTACAGAAATACAACATTTCTAAAGATACATGAAGAAAATAAGTGCGGTAAGCTTGTCTCTCTTTCTCTTTGCGTCTCTCTCTCTCTCTCTGTAGGCCTACGCTTTTTATATCTGTAATTAAGGCTTTATTGGAAGATGGTGGTTGGCACTATAGACTTATGTACGCTGTTGATTAGACATTTCAAGTGCGTACAATAAATAAGCAAGAATCGAGAGTCTGTCTGTCTTGGTGCGATACGGAAGTCTACTTGTTAAAAAGCAAAGAAAAAATAGGAAAGAACAAAGAGAAAAGCTCTTAACCGCCCATGAAACTGCTCATTAAAGAGGAATGGCTGATGGGGGATAGTAAGGATAACGATCATTCCGAAGGTGAAGGAGTGCATAAACTGGGAGGAATAGATATCCAGATCTGTGGAGCAGTGTACTAGAAGGAGAGCTTTATCAGCTTGGTGCGATACGGAATGTTTTGTCTCTCCGGAGATTCTTGAATCACTATTTCGCGGATCTATTAGAGGCAGGCACTGTCAAAACTAAGCCGTAATTCTCGCATTATATTTATTTCCCTATTTTTATTTTATTTTACATTTCATACAACGCACATGATATGAATGAGTGTGGTTGGTATACATAGTTTAGTCTATGTATAGGTTTAGTAAGGTAGCTAATCAGAAATAAAAGAATTGGAAAACATTTTCTCTCTAGCGTTCTGATATATGTCAGGTCCAAGCTACATATTTTTATTCCATTCTGTTTTAACGTTTCATTAAGAGCATTCCATCGATTAACTAGATAATCATTTCATTAAGGGCTATACCTTATCCGCATTTTAATACAGCCTGCGTTTTGAGAATATTCAATGTGTCGTCTCTTACGATACGTGCAATTTACGGTTGGTCCATTTTTCAGTGGTATTGAATTCAAACAAGTTTAGTAACTTCACGGGTTTGTATTTGAAGAAGATTACTCAAGGGACTATGTTTTCGCAAGTTCGTGCTATAGCATTTACGATGTGTTCATTAGTTGACATGAGAATACAATCCAGTGTAAATTGCTCCATGAGTAAGCTTACTTTTCCACTGTAAAAGTCATCTAAATGGAAATTCTAACTTATCCATTGTAAGTTATCCACGTGAGAAGATGTGGATAACGCTACTACCCCCCCCCCCCCCCCAGGGCACTGCTGTGCTCTGTGTCGGTCCAAGCACGGAAACAAGAGGATGGTTGGTGCTAGTACACTATAAAAGCATTTAAAGGAAATGAAGGGGCTTTGGACGGACGTTTCTGGATGTATGAGATCTTTTATTTGAACCACTGGTCTCATTATCCATCTAGATGAGGTCATCCAGTAGCTTGACTACCAATCTCTTGAGAAGAGAAAACCTTGGCTGCAATCAGCCAATAATTAGGACGATCACTTGACATGTCAAGTCCTGTATGTCTCTCTCTCTCTCCCTCTCTCTCCCTCTCTCTCTCTCTGTCTCTGTCTCTCTCTCTCTCTCTTAGTGCACTGCCTACTGGAAGGTCCATGGTATATAACGCCTCCACTCTTCCATATCTTCCATTTCCCTCTCCATGTCCACAAACCAGTGAATCTTTGCCCAGTAAGTAAAACTAGCTAAACCGGACCTTCTATTTGCTCTCATCCGAGAGAGCGAGATAGAACGGAATATCTTGGCAGATTCTGTTGCATCTTCATTTTAGCTATATCCTGCTTTGTCGAACATTCCTCTGAAGTAATACTAACACTATTAATTAATAGTAACCTGCCAGGAACTTGTAAAGCGGTCTCGAAGAACGGACATCGGCCATGACACCGCTATAGAAATTGTCGGAGGTTATTATTATTATTATTACTATTATTATAACTATGTAACATTATATAATGTGATGTTGTTGCACAGATTTAATCGGATCCTTTGCCTGGAGAGGATCCATGGCATGGCTCGGCTCAGGGTGTGTACACTCAACTAAGCCACATCTACTACCATGACCGACCCTACTGCGTGTAGGCTTCGTCCAGAGAAATTATCTTTTGGAACATGACGCCACAAATTGTTGCGCTGTAGATTCCAGCATGCATGCCTACAAATGTAGCCTACTGTTATTTGTAACCAATTCGACCTACGACTAATGGATTTCTTTCCATAAGAAAGCAACTGAACGTAACAGACTTATCTCAAAATAAATTAATATGCATTATTCCACATAGCGTCCTACTGGGCCTAATTCAGTTGGATTTGCCAGACCGTATTGATTCCACATATAGACCAGTGAAGGATAAGTTGCTGTTGTTGTAGGTGTACAGTGTGTTAACACTATACAAAAACAACAACAGCTAGGGGTTTCTACTCAATGACAGCTGACTCCCCCAAGTAAAAGAGGCCAGGGTGGTTTCTCTTGCGATGTGAGCTGTCGTGGGATAGACTATGAGATGACTAAACGATAAACTTTACTTCTACAACAACAACAACAATACTACTACTACTTTCTGGTTCTTATGAAGGGCAATAGGAAAGTTTGGAAACAGCTTGACCATAGTATCATATCTTACCATGTTTGGTAACTCATGTTCATGCTGTAGGCCTAGATATTTCTATTGTCAAGTCAGGCGATTGTTGTTCTTTTCCTTCTTCAGGAAGCGATCCTAGGAATATATTCTTCCAGTTAGCAGGTTTATTTCAGAGAAGCCAAAAATGGAAGGCTTCAAATCCATTGAGGTCTCAGCTTTGGAATATTACAACGCGCCCCGCTTCGGCGGTAAAAATGGGGACTGGGTAGAGTAAAGTCGAAAGATTTCCGATAGTTCTTGAAAGGCAACGAAAAGGAAAATTTGTTGAACGCCCTGTAATAAGACGAAGTGTTCTGAGAACTTAGCCAGGGCTTGGGTCTATAAAATATAAAGTGATTATCTGGCGAAAAATTTCATCATAGTTAAAATTGGTCTCTTAAATCTTAATAATTATCCTGTAGGCATGTGCTACATGCTATTCGAAAGTTATGAATCTATAACCAAGTGACCAGTATGTGTCTATGTAACACTACAATGTCAGCGACGTTGAAGATACATGGCGTAATAAAATTATAACTTTTGACTTCAGTTGTGTCATTTAAATTCTGCACATCTCAAAGGTAGTTCAGGTACTACAAAAACAGAAACCAAGCAAGGAAACTATATAGCACATGCGGTATGGCATGTGTGTAACTATGCGAACAAAAAAGGTATACATGCATATAGACATGTGTGTGTAAACTAATGTTTCAGCTTTAACCTCGTCTCCCAGTAGATGATAAAGTCAAACTTGTGAAGATGGTTAGGTCTCAAGAAATTTTTTAAGGGATGCCATTACGTGATGGTTAAAATGCGGAGAGAGTAAAAGAATCTAACACTTAAAAATTTGAGAAGAGAATTTTGCTTTAAATTATTGCACCTACATTATTTAATTTCTGAAAGAATTGAAAGAGGAATGGTTCCTCAGCAAATAGAAATAGGATAAAGCTGGTTTAATTCGAAATGTAATCTTTGAGATCGGTTCATGACATGAGGAGTGCGTGATACTTAAAACGGTTACCTGTTAAATTGCATAAGAATCGATGAACCGGTCTGAATGTGATGAGGATAAGATCTTCAAAGCTGCTCGTTCTTATCTAATCATAAGTAAAAGCCGGTAAAGCTAAGGTTAACGTCAGTTTCATCACTCGAAAGCGATGTCAGTGACGGACGAGCCCAGGATTTGAACCCCGCACATACTGATCCGCGGTCAAATATCTTACCGACGTCGCCACTGGCTCCAGCTAGTGTATTAGTGACCAACGAAGACATGCATATCTGTTGGTACTGAACAAGAGTGTTACTAAAATTTGTCTGACATTTTTTGCACCGTTTTCTTTTCATTAAAACACTAAAACCATCAATCTATGTAAATAGTACCGGTAAGCGTACTACCGTACTGCAGTCATAACTTTTGCATGGCCTAGTGGATAGAGCGTTAAACTCATTAATGATGATCCTGGTTTGATATAAGGCCACAGGTTCGAATTCCAACCGAACCGTCATTTTGAAAGTGTTTCTTTTGGCTCTGAGCGAGCGTTTAATAGAGCTCTTTAAAATCATAGAGCCAAGTTTAACGTCGGTTTTCGTATCTCACAGGGGATACTATCCGAGACAGTCCTATTTCCAAGTCATCGACAACACTTTTAAAGTTAGATCCAGATAAAAATACATAATAGCTTGCTTTTTCTTAATTTAAAAATAATTACGAGATAGTAATTAATTGCTAAGTTTCATGTTTAATGTTTAATGGAGTATATCGTTCTAAGGCATCTCTATACTTTAAAATAGTTACGGTAAAACAAGCAACATACAAAAAAATTGAATTTAGTAAAATTATTATGAGTTCCATAAGTTTTACGACGGAGTATCTTTGGCGTACTATTACAGAGTGTGCTAATCTGAATCATGAACTCTGGGTTTCATGAATCTAATTTGAGTGTCATGATTCTGATCAGAGTGTCATGATTCTGATCTGAGTGTCATGATTCTGATCTGGGTGTCATGATTCTGATCTGAGTGTCATGATTATGATCTGGGTGTCATGATTCTGATCTGGGTGTCATGATTCTAATTTGAGTGTCATGATTTTGATCTGAGTGTCATGATTCTGATCTGGGTTTCATGATTCTGATATGGGTTTCATGATTCTGATCTGGGTTTCATGATTCTGATCTGAGTGTCATGATTCTGATCTGGGTGTCATTGTTAAGATCTGTCAGCATCAGTGAATAAGATCGCAGATGTCTGAAGGTTGTCAAGTCTGCAATATGAAATTAAAAGACAACGCTTAAAAATAATCACGGAGTTTAGCAAAATAATATGGATAATCAAGAGAAGGTCAGGCTCCAGAAATTGCTATAAAAATCTAAAAGATTGGAAAAATCTCCAATAGGGGATTGACTGGTGGATTATATGATGTAGGACAGAGCGGATATGAGACAGTCCATTCCTTTCCCGACCCTGGTTAAACTGGGATTGAAGGGAGGATGATGATGATGATTATGACGAATCAAGGGAAGGCCAAATGCAGCAACTTATAAGAATGAAATCAGACTTTAGGTATGTGATTCGGTTCTAGTCTCTGTGTTCTCTACTTTACGTATATAGTCGAATCACCTCCAGAATATTATTTTTATAATATCATAAAACTAAAACTATTTAATGTTTAAAACGTTTCAAAAGAAATGACAATGTAAACGTACATAGAAATAAACATTTTAAGTCAACGAAGTGCCATTGGAAAGTTTCTATTTATATTGTACAACTTATTATTTAATAATACATCTTTTACACCATGTTGTGTTAATGTACAGTTTAGCATTTTCAGTTCTGTTACATAATTTAATCGAGATAATTATCTATTCAATCATGTACTGTAGCCTTTTTTTCACAACAGCAGACAAAACAAAAACAATAACAAGTTATTAGGGAAGGGGGTGATAATGTGCTGTCAATGACAATACCGAGCAAAATGAAACAAAGCCAAGACGACAAGCAAGTATAGGATGCAAATTTACATACATGTACATGTATGAAATATCAGGAAATTTGTCAAAACCTAATAAATTACATGAAAGTCTTTTACAAATCTGACAAGTTTATACAAAGAGGGAAATCATTTGTAGTCTAAATAATAATAATAATAATAATAATAATAGTAATAATAATAATCATCGTCATCATCATCATCATCATCATCATCAACATCATTATCATCATCATCACCTTCTTGCCTTGAATCCAGTTTAACTAGGATCGGGAAACAAATAGACTGCCTCAAATCCTCTTTATCCTACATCGTATCATCAGTCAATCCCCTATTTGAGACTTTCACATTCGTTTAAATTTGTGTAGCAATTTCTGGAGCCTAGTAGCTCACCAACTGAATGATCTTTCTGACGATGTTATGAATCTTAGTGCTTTAGTCGACTTCTACAACACGTGCAGTCACCGGTTTGTCAGTTCTTGAAACAAACCGTACACAACACGGGGAATATATATATATATATATATATATATATATATATATATATATATTCTAAGGGGGGAAGGTCTATTAAAAGAGGTCCTAGAAGGTAGAATGGAAGGAAAAAGAGGCAGGTGCAGGCCGAAATTAGGTATGTTAGATGATTTAAAGACCCACTCATATGTGGAAATGAAGAGGAAGGCGGAAGACAGAGAAGAGTGGAGGCGTTATGTACCATGGACCTGCTAGTAGGCAGTGCACTCTATTATTGCGTAGGCATATACTGTTAGAATTGACTGAAGAGATAGAAGACTAATTTTGAACTTGTACATTAATAAAAGAGCAGTAATCAAAATCCAACAAGAATACTCAGAGGAAGGTGAAATAAGACGTGGAGTAAGACAAGGTTGTAGCATTTCGCCGCTGCTGTTTAACATTTACGCTGAGGCAATGATGGAGGAAGCCATGGAAGACTTGGAAGAAGGAATAAAAGTAGGAGGGAATTTGTTACAAGATTTACGATTTGCAGATGACCAAGGAATGGTAGCGGGCAGCGAGATTGGATTGCATAAGATAATGGATAGGCTGAATGATAAGGCCCTAAGATATGGCATGAAGATTAATATAAAAAAAGATCAAGGTTATGAGAGTGTCCAATATTAAAGGTGAAGTTAGTATCACAATAAATGGTACAAAATTGGAACAGGTAAGGAGTTTCAAATATTTGGGTCATACTATAAGCGATGATGGGAAATGTGAGACAGAAATATGCAGTAGGATTGCACAAGCAAACAGGGGCAGGCAGGGAGGGACAGGCAGGGGCAGGCCGAGATTAGGTATGTTAGATGATTTAAAGACCCACTCATATGTGGAAATGAAGAGGAAGGCGGAAGACAGAGAAGAGTGGAGGCGTTATGTACCATGGACCTGCCAGTAGGCAGTGCACTAAGTGAGAGCTACTGTTAGAAGTTCTGCTTGTAATTTCGTAGGCCAAAATTTTGAGATGGCTTTACGATATATACTCTAACGAACATTTTCATTTGATTGGTTTTTTTGTGTTATTTTGTTATAGATAAGAGCAGCTGTGCTATAAATGTTCATCATGGCATTACTGATAGGGGCAGCTGTACTGTAAAATGACTGCAGACTTTGCTATATGGCTACAGCTGGCTGTGATACATGAATACATGTACGTATAAGCAGCTTTATTCAGGCTAACGAGTTTGCGGCCAGTGTTTACGAGTAACTGAGTTCAGCATAAACAACTTGCTGCAGTGAAAGCGCGCGTGTACAGTATGTCTCTATAACAAATTTGTCTTATACGGTAGTAGAGACATACAACAGTATATATGCACTGTAGGACTAAATGTAGTAGTTTCAGTCGTTGCATGTGTAAGTGTTTTGAGATTCATTTCATGTATTAGGCATACTGTATTTATTTATGTGTACGCATACGTGTATGCTATAACGAAGGGGTATATATATATATATATATATATATATATATATATATATATACATATATCAATATTAAGATATCTTTGGCCCTCATTGAATATCTTGAAGTTTAATGAAGTTTAAAGCGTTACTAGGATTTTATACATTGTATATGTTCGGGCCACATAGGCCTATATACATGTATATATGTATTAGTGCCCACGGGCCTTTGTGTCCCTTTATACTTCTTCTAAAAGTGCTAGGTGTGTGTCGTTGAATGCTGCTTGGACTGAAATAAACTTGATTCTATTCTATTCAGACATTTAGAATTTTCCCAATGCGTTATTTTTCCAAATGATATGTTTGCGGTACGTATTTCTGGTCATATTCGTTATCACTCTCTGGAATGAATATTCTCTACTCACAATTTATCAGCAAATTGACAGCTTCACAATGGCTATGCCTTTCCAAAACCTTAATGCAGCCTTTGGATTGGACAAAGGCGCATGTTCTGAAAATGTATCAAAATGCCCTCGTATTAAAATAGCATTTTCTTGTTTTAGCTCATGGATTGGGGTGAGTTGAATTTTGTCTCAGTTTGCGTTAGGTTGGGTCAGCGAATTGCAATTGCGTCATTAGATAACAGTTTGAAGACTGCATAATGACTAGTCAAAGTTAGAACTGTTTAAGTTTGAAAATACAAATGTTAGACTGAGGCTTTGTCTGCTTTGTCTTTGTGAGGAAATCAACTAATCGATGGAATGCTCTTTGATAATAACAATATGTGTAAGAATCTGTTCTTTGAAATTTAATTTACAATAATAACTGTCAGTATTAGTTACTGAATAATTATAATAGTATTGTTATTATATAATAATATTATTTACTGAGTATTAATTTAAGAAAACAGTAATATTGAAAACAATAAATTGTTTAGAACAATTTTAATTAGAGATTATATTCTGAATGATTTTCGAATGACGCTATGATCAATGAACGTTGTTACTGCGTTATGTTATACCTTATGCATTCTGCCTGAGTGGTCAGAGTTGGGTTCTTGTTGGTCAGTGACTCAGTGCTTTGAAGGGTTGGGTTAGTTTAGGTTATGAAATTTGGGCCTTTGAGTAGCCTAGATTCTTGTCTTCTTGTTAAAACCTCTTGAGACACTTACTGCTTACGGTGGGTTTCTACTTAAATGACTGGCTGGCAACCGGACATTACTATATTTATCATTATTAAATACTTAATAAATGACGCTACTCTTTAGCCTAATTACTTTATTTGCTATGAAATATCGACGCTTAATATCATTAGCTGGACTACACATTTTAAACTCTCTCGGCCGGAGTAATTGCTATACCGCGCTTAAATCAATCAGTCACTCAATCTATCATTTAATTAAATAATAGTAATAATAATAATAATATAAAAATAATAATAATAATACTAAAGTTATAATTAATTAATAACATGCTCAGCCTTGAAAGGAATTGTTACATTTAATGCAACGTTTGTAACGAATTAATTGCAACGTTTTTTGGAGAAAACGCTTTACATTTGATACTCTTTTCATTTTACAGTTATATTATGCTGATAACTTTCTAATGTCAATTGATAAGTTTTGTACTGCTCTCACTAGAATAAGTGAACAGCTTTATTTATATTGCTCATATTAGAACAGTGAACAATTCTGTTATTAGAATGATAGGTTAAAATCCACTATGGAGTATTGAGCAAGAGTGGTGAATCTTATCACTGATCTTCAATAATCATGAACGTCCAGCTTCCGACGACTGCTGATGGAGGTAAAACATGGCGGCAAGGTACAGCATGATGATGAGATGTACAAATGTGACCACTAGGTACAGCGTGATAGCGAGTTACAGCGTAAGGACGTGATACAAAAGTGACCACGATGTATATCGTGATAGTGAGATAAAACGTATTCAGTAGAACAACATCTTACTTTGAGAAATGAACGTTTTAAATGAGTTAGTTGAGTTAGGCGAAGACTCTCTAATTTCGTGTATAGAGAGAGGTGACGAGAGAGAGGCGATAGATCTGCTACGACAAGGCAAGGCTGATGCTAATGTCGAGACATCTACTGGGCTGTCTGCTCTCATGCTCACTATCAAGCTTAGAAGATCCTATCAGCTTGTTGAAGAGCTGCTGAATCATCACGCTCTCATTGATGCTGTATCTAAGGACAAGGGTTGGACACCTCTAATGTACGCTGCTGCAACAGTTGACGTTGATTTAAATATCCCAACGCTCCTGCTGAAAAGAGACATCGGAAGATGCACAGTGAATTATACTAGTCGAATAGACGGTCAAACAGCATTGATGTTGGCTTTAAAATCTGGAAACTACGCTCAGGTGTACATGCTGATCGCAGCCGGTGCCGATCCAGACGTAAGACGCGTACGAGACCGGAAGACGGCCTTGATGATGGTCTGTGAGTCTGCATTAGGTGACATAGTGGAACTATTCTGCTGCGTTGCCAGAAACGATGCCTCTTTATCGAGGAATAGTACATCTTGCAATGTTAATACCAGACCTAGAATAAAGCTCTTCAATGGAATGATCGAGTACTCTATGATGAATATTAAAGAAGGAAATTATTCGTTAGCAGACCTGCAAAATTCGGCAAGTAACAGTGTCTTTGCGGTAGAAGAATTTAAGTTGAAATCCCATTTCAAAGATACATTATGCGAATATAGGGTAGTAAGTATAGATACTGGCGATTTTGTGCAGGATATTACCAATATACTCTTACAGCAATTAACTGTAAAATTACACAGACAGTATTATGAAATCGAATATTTCAACAGCGGTCTCGACTCTGAGATAGATAGTTTTATCAGTCATTCGGACTCTGTTAGGATTCTTGTTCGCGGCAACAGAAGTGTTCTCCGATCTTCTAAAAACGCTCATTTGACTGAAGATGTAAGAAGACGAATTTTTCGCGAAGTTTCCAGTGAGTCCATTTCGTACTACAATTCTATTTGTCCTTGTCAGTCTGAAATGACAGCCGTATTCCTTCTAAGCAATCCAACAGAAGACCTTCCTGAACTTTTCAGGCACTGTTGTGCAACCATTTCGAGTATTATAGAGGATGACCAGGGAAATCGAGCCATATTAACAGTTAAATCCGGACGAAATATTTCTTATAAAATAGTGGAGATGGAAATTCTGTGCAGCAATGGAGAAAAGCACAATCTTCATATGATGGCGCTAGCTGTTCCGCATTCATACAGGCCGTCTAACTTTTCCCTGACATCTTCGAATGTTGTTGTTAAACTTATCAGACGATTCACTAATTTCTGTGACATATTATTTCGATATTCTGACAACGTACACGATAATGAATTTATCTTTCGATGCCTGTTTTATGCACAATTTGTGTATACTTCAAAGGAGCACAATCAACCGAACCTTGAGTATTTAATAAAATATGGGTGCAATTTTCGTCGCCAGCACTATACAGGTCAGACTATTCTTGAAGCGCTCGTCATTTGGTACAACAAAAATAACTCAGTAGTTAATGGGCTGAAAGCTCTCGATTTGTGCAGCGACATCAACATTAACATGACAAATGTTCTGCAGAAGAACGTACTCCAGGCGCAAATATTATCGAAGAATCAAAATCCCAAGAGAATTTTAGAAGAAATCTTACAGCCTGCTTTTAGCGGTTCTAAGCTTCGTCAACTGCAGCCTCTCAGTTTGAAAGATCTCCAACACTGCCCCAAGTGCGTCTGGGACCTTGAGGACTGCGGATTAAGATTGTCCGACTTCCCGGATGAGATGAATGAAATACGAAATTTTCGTCGTTTACTGAGCTTTATTGAAAAAACTAAAATCGATAACAAAGTTCCGGCTATAAGTATCGCCGAGTATGACACCATCGTTAACCGGTTTATGAGAAAGATATATAATCCTACAAAGATCAGGTGTGTGCACAATAATGATGATGTTATTGCTAAAGCCCTCGTAGGATACATGTATCAGGCAGGAGTAGGAGATGAAACGAATGTGATCGTTGATAGCAGAGGCCGAAATCCTCTTCACATGTCTCTCTATCTTCGAGACAGTGTGAAGAAGTCCGCAATTTTGAAAGAAATAAAAACTTTGAGTTTGACCACGTCCAATCAAGAACACGTTCCGTTAATTTGCCAAGCTGATCAATTTGGTCAGACGCCGTTACATTATATAGTTCACTATCAAAGTGACTTTCTTTTGGAGAAGGTTTTTGAGTTCACTCCCGAGAGGATCTTGAAGCAGTGTGTCAACAAACAAGATAAGTTCGGTCGTACGGCCTTGCACCTATCTAGAGGCATTGAAACACTAGTGGCATTGTTAAAACAGTATGGGGCTGATGAAGACGTGAAGGATATGTTTGGTAGATCCTGTAAAGCATATCTAGATGAAATAAGAGAAAGGTCTAATAGAGAAAAGGAATATTTTATCCCCGAGAAAGATATCGCTGCCCAAATAAAAACCGGAATAGATAAGATAACTTTTCCGGGTTATAAAACATACTTTCTGGACTGCCATCTATCCAAAATTCTTCAGACATGTGACGAAAATTTAGCACTATTTTTCTCCAGTTTGGAAAATGGATCGTTTCATTTTGCTGATGAAAACAAAGAGATCAAAAATGTTCAGCGTGAAGTAATTAGGTTAATGGAGAGATTAGTAGACCACGTTACTCAGGTTGATCAACGCTTCAAGGGCACCGTAGCACTAGTTGGTAGCAGGCACGAGGGTACAAAAATTGGATTTTATGATGAGTTCGATATAAATATCGCCTTGAAGGAATTCTCTAGTAGATGCGAAATATTCACGACGCCGGCCTGCCCGGTTGGGTTTATACATTTGAAAAGAAAACCTTTACCGAAGCCAGACGTAGAATACACGGAGTTTTTTGACGAAAGAGAGTTTCTGAAAACAAAATATGTAAAATATATGTTTGATAAAACCATTAAAGACGTGCTAAAGTCAGATTCGTTTTGGAATCACAGCAACCAGTATTTTGAGGTAAGGCTTGCAATGGATCATATTTTATACACTTACGAACCAGATAAATGTCGAATAAATTTAATATTGAACACCCTAAACAGCATCTATATGACCATATCTCTTGATATTGTACCTGTCATTCATATTAATGGGTATTGGCCAAAAGGTTCAATAGAAACTCTAAGTTCTAAATTAAAACATCGGGCTTGCAACATTGTATTCGATCAGCCCCATAGCGTTACCCCCTGGCTATCAAAACATATTCCATATGCGCGCATTTCCTATGCGGCTGCAGAAAGTGATATAATCAGAAATAGCCCATCCGCATGTAAGGTCGCTTTTAAGGTAACAAAGTACATAAATGAAGCCTTGACCGAATGTGGGAATGATTTTCCCGTAAAGGTTTCATCTCATATTCTTAAAACGCTGCTGATGTACTGCATGGCAGCCGAAGTAAGAAACAGGAAGCGAAGAATTTTCAGATCTCGAGCAAATGTTGATGAAATTGCAGAAGTTTCGGACTACGAAATGGGAACGTGGCTGGAGAAAATGCTAAACTGTTTTCTATACTTCCATAGAATGGACTTTCTGCCTTCATTTATTATGCCTCAACTCTTTCGACCTATATCTGAATTCGAGAGATATATAAGAGAGAACTTAGCGCAGCTGGCGATTGAATGCCCATCAACTAATCTTCAGCGAGACGTCTTCATTGAACATTTTTGTCTGGAGAATAAGCTTACTTCTGAAACATCAGAGCCGAACGAAGTAAAATCTTTTGACAGTAACTCTAAGTTATATTTTTGGATGCAATCCTGCGATAAAGATTATATAATGATTCATAACGTGGGTGAGGTACATGATGGTAGTGTTAGGTTACACAGACCCATTCAGTGCGAGAATTGCCTATTTGAATACTTTGATTGCGACAGTTTGTACACCTATATGAGTCAGGCTCCACGCTGGTCGTGCGCATTTAACAATTGAACGCACTAATAGCAAGTACGTGTATATAATATAAAATAATAATAATAATAACAGTAATTATTATTATATACTATATATTATAGTATATAATAATAATAATAATAATAATAATACTGTAGTTTATAGTATTTATATTATTAATAATACTATATTATATAGCATATAATAATAATAATAATAATAACAATAATAATAATAAAATCTCCACGGCCTCTCCTGCAAACGAAGCTCAGGTAGAATGTCTCGCCATCACAATTTAAATGATTTAATATGGCGAGCACTTTCAAGAGCAGGCATCCCTTCCTCTAAGGAACCAAGTGGGTTGTCCAGATCAGACGGCAAGCGTCCGGACGGCATGACTTTAGTGCCCTGGTGCAACGGTAAATGTGCCGTATGGGACGTCACGGTCATTGACACTATGGCAAACTCCTACCTGAATACGACTTCAGTCACAGCCGGTGGAGCTGCTGTTCATGCCGCCTCTAGGAAGTTGGATAAATACCGAGATCTGTCCTCAGGATATGAAGTTGTTCCGGTTGCCATTGAAACCATGGGCCCGATGAATCCCGAAGGAGTTGACTTTATCAATGGCATAGGCAGACTTATCACAGAGCAAACCGGCGATAAGCGAGAGACATCTTTTCTTTGGCAAAGGCTTTCCATGACTTTGCAAAGATTTAATGCAGTCTGCTTCAGCAGTTCTTTTGAGCCGATTGATGGCCTCGAGTAGCCGGGCGGCGATTCAGCACGTATTGCTTGAATCGTTTTTATCAAACCCCAGGTTCTTTACACCGGGGTTAAAAAATAAAATAAAAATAAAATAATAATAATGATAATAATAATGATAATAATAATAAATAGTAATAATAAAGGTTTAGCATCCGTTTCCTCATACAAGGAAACGGACGCTAAACCCATGTCAGGAACAAAATGGATTATGCAGGTATGATGAACCTGTGGACTGACTAAAGTGGATTATACTAAAGGGAGACAAAACATAAATTGACAAAGCATGTGTTTATCATATATATTATTTTCGTTATTCTCTCATGCGCCTATTATATCAATATTGAGTGAGGCCTAAATATCCCATAATTTTAAAATATTTTCATATAACTCGGAAAAGCTCAATCTTTGAATATAATTGAGAAAGAGATATAGACCTTGAGTACAATTACTACTTTTATATTATTGGTGTTTGTTAACTAAACTAAATTAGCGTTAAAGGCATAATATCACAATTATCGGATTTCATTCGACTCCTCTTTCGACTGAAAACCTACTACGGAGGACGACTCCTATAGACCTCATTTCAGTGTTTGGATGAGTCTAATGATCTTCTTCAGTGCACTGCCAAGTGGCAGGTTCAAGTTACATATTCATACTCAAAGTCTGCTTTCTCGTTCCATAAATGCACTCCTTAGATCACCAAGTTAATCCCTACACGAAGTCTATGCCTTGTCCATTCCTTATGTAGCCTATAGTTTGGGAAAAGTATGACTTCTGAGGTGGTTTCCCGTTACCTTCCTCAGTTAGATGGATTAATTACCATTTAATCCTGGGGGAAAATATTTCATGGTTAGGTAGGTCCCCTTTAGCCATCCTCAGCTCCTACCTTAGTCGCCTCTTACGTACACGCAGCAGATTGCTTTCGGTTGCCCTATTCTGCAGTGGTCCAACCATACCCGAGTACAATACGGAGTCTAATGATATCACCGTAATAATCACCAAACAGCGTATACAAAATACCGAACGGCATTCCGGTCTACTGAAGCGGTTCATTCTCTATGCAGATCTACAGTGTAACTCTGGTAAAGCTCATATTAACTTCAGTTTCCTCAGTGGAAAGCGATGTCAGTGAAGGGCGAGACCAGGATTTGAATCCCGCACGCACTCTATCGCGTCCGAAAATATTAATGACATCGCTACCGTCTCTATTCAGTGATTGGTGTGTATAAAACGTAAAACTACATTATACCAATAAAAAGTACGCGAATGAAACTTCAACTTAAAGCGAATTACTTTGCAATACTTTTACTAATTCAATGTAGGCTTTATATGTATGTAATTGTGCACCGATTAAGATAAAAGAAGCCTGATTACTTTTAAAATTGTTTAAACAATTTCGTTAATTTGTTAATTTAAAAAAATGGCTCAATAATATTAATCATATCTATGGGATATCTGCTCGTGTAGTAATTTTACATTACAAGATGTATTACGTATAGTTTGCAGTAAACGGTCTTACAAGGCATTACAAGGTATTTTGCAGTATAATGTAATACAAGATATGACAAGGTATGCAAGGTAATGCAAGGTATTACGAGGTATTACAAGGTATTACAAGATATTCCATGGTATTGCAAGGTATTACAAGGTATTGCAAGGTATTGCAAGGTATTACAAGGTATTTTGCAGTACAAGGAGTTTGCAAGGTGAGCGCATCGTACGGTTGCACTAATCAATCAGAGAAGAAGACGAATGTTTAAATAAAAGATTTAAAACTTAAAATTGTAGTAGTCGAGATTTACGAGGTGACCTCTCTGTCGCTGTAAAAAGCTTATAACTTGGTTACGAGTGACAATCTTCTTCGTTCACATTCAAACCGTAGATGAGAGTACTTTAAACGATATATTTGTCTTATTTAACCACTTTCAATACTAACTATGTTTTTAATTATATATATATATACTGTATATATATATATATATATATATATATATATATATATATTTCTCTAAATTGACCTTTTAACCATCTTTATTTCTATATCCTTGTCAGGTGGTGTTCTACCTCAACAAGGCTAACCTCACCTGAAACAGACGCTAAATCCTTTAATGTCCTACTTAAATGGATTTTGCATCTGACCTCGTAATTAAACTACACTAATCTAAAGACCCCGACCTTCTACGGATTAACTGACAGACTACAATATTTAATATTTAATTATTTTAATGTAAACTAAAACGCGAATTTAATACAGATCAAGAAAATAAAGAAATATCCAAATGTATAACATCAACAAAAAGGTCAAATAGGCCTAAGTTTAAATTGACAGTCCTTATGATGAATCTGAAATATTCATATACACGTTTAACTCGAAACACTAAAACGACTTTACTTGATATAAGATCAACGAAAATACAATACCTAGCTCTATCTAATTAACACGTCAAAACATAAATTCCACTATGGAAATGCTAACTGATTATTCCTCAATAACTGCGTTTACTTCAATCGTATTTCGGGAACTCTTTCCTTTGATCAACTATTGATCAACTCCTGGATATCACCTAAGGATTATCCAACACTGTTCTATAACAGTCTAATTCTTTCGATCCTTCTAATCCTCCATCCAAACTAACACGTGGAAACTCATCTACCACTTCCCCTCGTGACCTTCACCTTCCTTTTTTTCTCTCTAAAACAAACAACCTCTAGCTCCGCCCACTCTCGTGACGTCATAAGCTTAACTAACTTCTAAACTCCCTAATAATAAAAATACTAAAATCAATCAAAATAATATTAGATAACTTTCCATATATATAAATAATATAAGTAATCTTACTATACAAAATATCAGGGCATAATTCCCTGACAATCCTATACCAGTCATCTTTACCCCCCCCCCCCCCTCTCCCATCCACACTTCAAATTTCGCAAATCGAACGTTGTGTGTAATTCAGAATGCATAGTGGATGCTGCTTGTGCAATTATGCACCAGTGACATCTGATGAACCTGCGAAAGCCAGTCTTTCCTGTAACAAGTATAACATTATTTGTGTTCGGCCTTATAAGTTTTCTATCACTTACTTTTTGCGAGGTGGCAGGTTCGAGGTACATATATACATGTATACTCTTATTCTACTTTCACGCTTCATATATATTACTCCATGGATTGACGAGTTAATTCATCAATCATCATTACCATCCTCATCGTCATCATCATCATCATCATCATCATCATCTTCTTCTTCCCTTAAAGCACAGTTTAATTAGGGTCGAGATACGAATTAATCTGGATTAACGAGTTAATTCCGCTTGAAAATTTAAAGGCTATTTCAAACAACAGTTTAATGTTAGCCTATAGCTTGAGAATAAAATATAGCCTTTGAAATGGTCTCCCTCTGCCTTCCATGGTTCTTGCCCAATCGCCTCTTACCATACGAACAATCTACTGTTATTCAACACGATACAACACGCGTAAATCATTATTGGCATGCGGATGCTTGGAAAATAATACATGTATAAGCCCTGAACATAATGTTTATTACTCAAGCTTGTGTTAAAATCATTTATCAATTTACTACAGTCGTTATTTACCTGAACATGCGCAAGATTTATAAAATAATTTCGTAGCATGTAGAATTTGCACTTTGGACAGGATTTTAAATTTGTAGGAACGATTTTGACTTTTAAATCAGGGAAAGTTCTATATAAAGCCTTATCAAATTTCATCGTGTAAAAATTACCAATGTTTAGCAACTCAGTTTCTTAGTTATATGTATAACTACATTTTTAATTAAGGTACTGCACTGTGTTTTTTATAAGTGATAAGTGATTTTTAGAATATAGTCATAAGAAGTTGACCGATGTTCTTGACATTTACAATACTTAACCAGCAGCCAATTACACCGTTTCGTTTGAATATCTTTAACACCGTGAAAGGTAGGCTATAGTTTTGCGAATAGGAGTGGGGTCAGATAAGAAATTTCCAATACAGGACTAAGGGAGTATTACATGCAGCGTAAAATTATCTCTACAAAAATAATAGCCAACACGTCAATTAAAATTTCTACTAGTGCTATTTTTAGCAAACATTTCTTTTAAAAACGATGTAAAATTCCTGCCGATATGTTCTTAAATGACAGAGTTATTGAACTTTTAATGCAACTTTTGTGCTTTGGAAAATAATTTTATTGATGGTTGACAGTGATTTGATTATAATTTTACTGCGATATACATGTATGTGTTTTACTTGTATTTTATTTCTATTTAAACATATGTGCAACTTCTTAGAAATATACGAATGTAAAATAATTAAATTAAAATAATTTAAAGTTTATAACTATTTTTAAAGGTGGTAAAGCTAAGGTTAACGTCAGTTTCCTCACTCGAAAGATATGTCAGTGACGGGCGAGCCCAGGATTTGAACCTGCACCTACTGATCCGCGGTCGAGTATCTTACCGACTTCGCCACTGGCTCCAGCCAGTTTTAACTTTTAGTTAAAAGTCATTAGATAAATGATAACTATTTTTATTTAAGGTAAAATTTATTAAAGTTTAAATACACACCTTTGCAAATTCTGCATATTTATAAACGTCTGGAGCCAGTGGCGATGTATGTAAAATGCTCGACCGCGGATCAGTATGTGCGGGGTTCAAACCCTGGTCTCGCCCGTCACTGACATCTCTTTCGAGTGAGGAAATTGACGTAAACCTTAGCTTTACCAGCTTTAGACCTTCACTTTTACGATCATTTACCCGTTGAAAGGCTTAGACAAAGGTCTCCGTGTACTCATTGTTGAATAGCTAACAAAAAAGATGTTCCTATCCACAATCAACAAAGGCAAAACAAATTCTATCATGGCAACTCCCATTGCTTCAAAACTTCCGTTAAATATTCAAAGTACTAAGAAATATTCTTGTAGTTATGCTCTTAGATATATAGAACACTTTAGAAGTAAAGGTAATCACGTTTTTGTAAATTCTATTGACTTTACGAAAGTATTTGACTTAGTTGTTTAGTAGTTGTTTTTATACATACATGTAGGCAATGAGCTATTGGAAAGTAAACCTTCCGCTGACCGCTTCTATCAACGCGTTATCTTGTATTTTGGTACAGCTATCAAAATTCTGTTATTAAATTGCAATCTGCAGATTCTAGCAACTTTCAAATTTCTAAAATGTGCATCAAGGTAGCTATATTGTCTCCTTTTCTGTTTGGCGTTTATATTCTTAAATTGTTTCTTAATATTACTAATACTAGAAATGGCAGTTATTATATCAACAGATTCATTAACTTCCTTGCATATGCAGATGATATATCATAATAATTTTATATTTGTTGTTTTGTAGTAAAATTGTTTAAGAACACTACAAACTTACATTTTAATTAATGCAAAGTTATCCTAACTGACTATAGACACTCTGCAAGTCAAGCATACATATTATTGTATATATAATACAGGCAATATACACTGATATATATATATATATATATATATATATATATATATATGTATATATATATATATATATATATATATATATATATATATATATATATACATGTACCTATAGTCTGCGATTGTCATTCAGAGATAGATAAAATCAATATTCATAAAACTCTAGCATAAATGTTATAGTGTTTGTCAGACGAAATTTTAATGCTTTGTGAAAAGGAAGCCTTGGTTTTAGTCGAAGCTTCCAGTAGTAATGATCAGGTAATATCTGGTATTTTCTAGACTGTCTCCAACATTTAGCCGGGCTGTGGGCTAGCCATGCTCGTGTTTGCAGTTGTATCCAGGCGACTCTAGAATGCTGTAGCTCCGAAATTATTGCGCAGTTTCTGCGCCATAATTCTCTTTTGACTAAATTTTTACTTTTAAAATAATTAAATTAAATTAAATTACTGTATTTAGTTCTAATATTATACATAGGGCCTACTCTAAACAAATGTTTTCAAAGATGATGAAGACAGCTGAACGTCTTTTCTGGTAAGATTTTGAATAATCTTTGCTTACAATGTGCAGTAGAAAAAAATAATTTCTAAAGTTACGATTGACGGCGGGATTAGTGCACTTGGTTTAGTAGAGCGTAATCGAAGATAAGCTACAATGGACTCGATTAGTACTTTGTAGGTGACCACCTTGGAAGATCGAATGTTGACAGCTTTAAAGGAAAGAACCCCAGAGTGATGGAAGGTTTTTTTATTAGATCAGTTCGGTAATTGAAAACATATTTTGCTGCATGTTAACACTGGTTTGTTTATGTTGACATCTGATACATGCATGTATATTTACATGTAAATGTAATGGGTCTACATTATAACTTCGTTATAATGCATGCATATCGCTATAATGGGTGTCAGAGTTAAACTATAAGTGTTAAGTTATTCTTTAATTAAGATCCCTATAGTAGGTTGTAAAGTAAATAACATTTCTAAAGAATTGTATTATAAATTTTATGAGGTACTAGTACATTTCAATGGTATTCTATGCAGTGTTTACGTTTTCATGACCACTGTTTGCATTTGGTGTCCCCTATGTTCTATGTATAGCTATTACCGAAAAGATCAATTAAGGAGGAAATGGGTTTTAAACAAGCATCTGTGCATCCTGACCCAGTGTGCCGTTATGATTAGCTTTTGTTATTTTTCGATATCTCAATTTTTTAAACTTCATGTTGAGAATTAAGATTTTACTATGAAGTAGGATATATTAAATATGATATAAAATCTTGCTACTCTGCACTTTATTGGATATACACAATAGATCCTATATGTGTATATTATTGAGATATTTTATAACAAATAGATAGATCAAATGGCTCATTTCTAGAATAGGTTCTTACGTACTTTGACAACTTAATGATTTACTGTTCTAATAATTGCAATGCTAATGTGCCATGGATAATTGAAGCTTTTATCCTGATATAGGCCTAACTAGCTAGCGAATTAATATACTTAAGTAGGGCCTACATTTATTAACAGTTACCTCTTCAGTTAAGCACGATTATATTTAGAGTCATTTCATTTGACTTCGCCTAACAGCGCATATATTGGCCTACCAACTTTACTCTTTCAGGTTATCATTCTATGTCAATGATATAGCCTTTTAATAGGGCCTATTGTCTTAATTTATGCATTCCTTAATTGATTACTATTAATTTATTTGGTATATTTTTATATGCTAACATTTAATATCTTCTATTTAGGTAGACGGGTTGAAATTCTTAAAAGCAATATTGCCATTAGAACTTGATGAGGTAACATTTGTATCGTTTCAGGTCTGTAACAAGACCCATGCAGTGGCAGACGAAAGTCAATGCATCAACAGCTTAAATCTAGCCAAAGGATACCTCTCAAAAGAGCAGATCTTGTAGAAATTTGGATGAATTACGGTCTACAAAACAAAAAATTTAAAAATCAACAAATTATGAAATCTTCTAAACGTTCAAAATTTACCGATTGATATATTTTGTATTAGAATTTATTAGAAATATTATATCCAGGCCTGTCTGACAGCGTAGACATGTTGAGTGGATTGGTATGGAGTGCTGCCCGGTGGCAACCGACGTCCCAGGCAGAGCTGGCTACATCGGGCGAGCCTTGCTAAGTCGGTTGCCGTCAGATAGAATATTGCGAAGACTCGAGCACGAAGATACGAAACAGCGAACGAAGCCGTAGAAACTCATACAACATCGTAAAATCAAAGAACTATCAAAACAACTACTACTACCTACCGATATACTGCGACTAGCGGTGAACTGTGATACTTCTATTGCTTTGCGTTTGGTGTGCGACTTCTTTCAGAAATGGAAAAATATTCCTCATCGTTTTCAAAGGAGGAGCGATGAAATGCGGATCAAATATTCCTCCGATACAGAATTTGAGGATCAAAAAATAAATTTCTGAAAATAGGAGTCGCACAACGCGCACCGAAGGAGGTTCTAAATCTTCGGCGGAGGTTGTGGGTATTGGGCTGATGGAGGTTGATAAGAAGAAGAATAGTGTAAAGCCATGAAATGAATATAGTGCATAAGCCCCTGGGTCTCTGACTTCAACTGCATTTAACCGTTGACAGGGTTTGAGAAAGTCTGTCTATAGAAAACGAGGTTATTGTGCCTGTCGATAAAACTATGTTGTTAATAATTTTTGACTATGGTAGTTTTAAATTAACGTAAAGTTGCATTGTTAGATTCATGAAAATTACTGTTATTTTTCAAAATTAAACTTGAACTTTGGCCTCACTGTTTTACTTCTCTAAGTCTCATCCACATTTTCGCTCATACACAAGACAAACAAATAGATAAGTTTTAGAAAAAATGATGAAGCAGGGAATTAAAAAGAAAGGACAATGGCTTAGGCCTACTGAGAAATAGTCTCACAGAGGAATAGGCTCTTTTAGAAAAAGGCTCTCAGAGAAATAGGCTGTCTAAGAAATAGGCTTTCCGAGAAATACGCTCTAGCCGCTCAAGTATAACTGTCTGCATGTTTGAGGTGGTGGTATATAACTTAAACAAAACACTTAGTACAAGAGAATAACTGGCCTATATAAACCTTTTTATAAAACTAGCTCAATTTGGTTGTAATTTGTAATTAAGCAAAATATCAAGACTTTAACTATCTAGTGTCAAGCAGATTCTCTTTTACATCACTAAATTTCTTAAAACTAAAATATCATTTTATTTATTTCCACGGAACGTGAATTTATCTAGAACTGTCAAATCTACAGAAAAAGACGATCTTGAAGCAATATCATAAAATACATTCATAAGCATTAACATTTCTTGTTTATTAATTGCTAGAATGCTGAAATATTCTCAAAAGCATTCATGGGCATTTAGGAGATGGCTAAACTCAACTCTTCGAAGTTTGTCGTTTAAATTTAGCTTAACTTGAGATTGGACGAAACAAAATATATGCTTTTTATTTAACTATTCTCGCATATACTGACGACTGAGTAGCACACATTTATAGCACTCAATATTCTAAATCTGTCAAATAAAATAAGACTTTATCCATTTTACACCTCGATAAACATTTTTCTCCCTATTTTCTCCCTCGCGCTCTCCTTCTCTCTCTCTCTCTCTCTCTCTCTCTTTCTCAATCTAGTGCTATGTTAAATATCAGGTCCAAGGAAAAGCCTATATATTTTTACTAAGAGAAAGGAGCACACCATAGATAAAAAATTAACTGTTCACAAATGCTACGACAGATCCATATCATATATAGCCTACAGTCCAACAGCTGAGGAAAATTATGGCGTATGAGGTGGTTGTGGGTTGCCTTCCTCAGTTCTTGCTAATTCGCCTCTTACGACAAATGCAATTAACGTCTATATATTCTTCAATGACCAGGACACAACACAGATACATCATTATCTATCACTATAAATATCACTATCTTCAAAAATGTACATTTTACTCGATTAGAATGGGTTCAGTAGACCTATCCTACGACTATCTCAAGTAGGTTATATGCTACTCGTACCTCATCACGGCCTGAACCTTCATTGATAACGTACATGACGATCATGAATCAATAAACTAACTCGAGCCAGTGGTGAAGTCGGTAAGATACTCGACCGCGGATCAGTAGGTGCGGGTTAAAATCCTAGGCTCGCCCGTCACGGACATCGCTTTCGAGTGAGGAAACTGACGTTAACCTTATCTTTTAGCTTTTACACAACGCTGATGACTTCCACAGCGTTGATGATTGAAGACAACATTGATAACGTAAGGCAACGTTGATAAAGTAAGACAATATTGATATAGCAACGTAAGACAATTTTGATAAAGTAAGACAACGTTGATAACATTGATAGGGTAAGACAATATTGATAAAGTAAGACAACATTGATAAAGTAAGACTGCGGTGAAGTGTATCGCAAATCACTTTTGAAGAATTTACGATATAATTCCCAGTTGAATAATTTTACTCCAAAACGTCAAAAGGGATTGAATTATTCGAAGTCTGCGCAGAGATAATTAATTAGTTCTCAGCCGTGATTTTAAGATTTCTAATCTGAATAGATTTTATACTATGCGGCAGTAGACCGATGAATTCTAGTATTCAACTAAAATTACTAGTAAAACTGTAATACAATTTTACAAAAAATAACAATTAAAATGCAATTTTATAATTAAAATTACAAGTAAAATTATAAATAAAATATATTAGAATTACAGGTAAAATCAGGCCATGCTATCAATGTAGATTGGTAATATCAAGGTATGATATCAATGTCGATAAATAATATTAAGTAATGCTAAATAAATATAGATAAGTATTAATTAAGATTGATAAGTAGGCTACTTTTAAACAATGCTATCAATAAAAAAGGGTAAGTAATATAAAGTAATGTTATCAATATAGATAAGTAATACCAAGTAATATTATCAGTGTAGATAAGTAATATCAAGTAAGGTTATCAAAGTTGATAAGTGCTATCAAGCAACGTTATCAAAGTACATAAGTATTATAAGGTAATGTTATCAATGTAGCTATGAAATATCAATTAATGCTATTAATGTAGATAAATAATATTAAGCAGTAATTTCAATGTTGATATGTAAATTCAAGAAAGGTCGCCTAAATTAAATATTACTCCAATGGTAGATAACTTTCTACTGATTTATTTGCAACTTCAAATGCCAAATACTAACAACCATGCAATACTGTGTAATTCCTTTAAATCATATTTTTATAAAATATTTCTTTTCTTTCTTATACTTACCTGGATTATATAAATTCTTTAAGAGACTAATGTCAAGTTAACGTCAGTTTCATGCTTGACAGCCTGTTAATGACGAAGACTGGATTTGAACCCGGTTCCTATTGGTTCGCTATCCAACAACTTGTCAACAAGCTACCGACTCAGCTTTAAATAGATCTGAGTTGAACAGTAAAGCTCTCTTGGCTATCCGCTTCTTATTTATTGTAGATATTTTGTAGTAGAGCGCATAGCTTGTAGCTATTAGATAAACCTTTAATGATTTTATTAGAAACGTGACAGGCTGGTAGTCCTTCAGATTCCCAAGTTTTCTCTCAGTTTTTCAGCGAATGAAAAATGCTGAAAAAATCACCCATCTCGCAGGAGGACTGAACAAAACCATCTTAACACGTGCACGAGACACAATTATTATTACTTTAGACCAGATGTTTGATTTACAGACGTTTACAACAGAAACTTCCTACATCTTGACATCACTAACCGAAATAGAACTTTAAGGATTGATTTCTTGCAAAGAAATATAGAGAAAATATTATTGTTCCTATGACGAAAGCAGCTGTACTGCCTCCAGTTTGTAACTAGATATTTATGATTTGTCGCCATTTTTCTGCTATGACTGTTGGATGAAGCCTGAACGAACGTCGGAAACGTTGGATACGATTTCTTACAATCAACCTGTTTTTATTCACGACACGCGCAGATCTGAATTTTCAGACGATATTTTTCCAACTGGAAATCAGCCAAATTATTCTAAATAATTTCATCTGACATTTGTTAGCCAGTTACCTCCCAGAAATGCAAAGGAAAGGAACATAAATTAGTCACGATATTTTATAAATTAGTCAGACAATGCGAATTTTCGATCTTCATCAGGAAATGGCGGTTATAGAAATATATAGTTATCTGTAAAAACTGCAGAAGCAATCCTCAAACTTGAAGAGGAATAAAAAATATTATAAAACTAAAGAGAAAGAAAGAAATATTCAATAGTACCTAAGCCCAAGAGGACTAACTTTCACCTCAAGCAGACTGTTTTTTACTATACTTTATATTACCATATACGTGTATGGTTAAATTCGGAAGTTTCAATTTGTGTAAGTATCTTTGATTTACTTACATCACCTACTGCTTAATCACAACCCTGCATGTCCATCTTAGCTCCTATGATTCTCTTTCAGCACATTTTCCTTTCAGCACACATGATTCTTTCGGCACATACGATTTCTTTCATCAAACATGATTCTTTCAGAACATGGTTTTCTTTCAGTATATTAGATTTTCTTTTAGCATACATGATTCTCTTTCAGCACTTATTTGATTTTCTGTCAGCACATCTTTGATTCCATTTCAGCATATATTTGATTCTATTTCAACGCACATGATTAGAGTTCTGATTTGTGGTGTAACACTGCTTCTAGTCTTAACAAATTTCAAGTAGTCAAATAAATAAAAGTTAATATTTCACTTATTATACAGAAACTAGAAAAAAATTACATACATTTATTCTCACAGTTCCTACACCTAAAGGGCATATTATTAGTAACTGCATCAAAAACATTAGAATTTTCACACCTTTATTTTAGGATGCACTTAGTTAGTCGGCTTGCACGCGGTGATATTTTTAAAGTTCACCAGTCTGCAGTCACTCGATAGCTTCGCTGTTTACTCTCAATCCTGTACAGTGCATGGACCGCTATGCTCTGGAGCAGAGCTCAGAACTATATCATACCTTCATGCTCCGTGTTTTCCTTCAGATCCGTGGATCTGCAGTGTAATTAATACAATATATTCAGTACTCATTAATTGCTAAGTAACAATTAGTTAATTTAATTATTTTATGTCTTGATAGCGTAGGGGTAACGTCATGAAGTTTTAAATGACAGATCCCGAGAGTCTGCGTATATCTGAGAGTAAAATCTCGGACATTCACTGGACTGGTTAAACGGAAAATGGACTAAATTGCCTAACGGTTTAAACATGTGGTATTAAAAAGTGATAGATATCAAAATAGTTGATCATTTCACTATAATGTGTGTTTTACTTTTTAACGTGTTGTTTATGCTTGTGTACTTTTTATATATGATATCTTACAGGTTTAATTCTAAAGTCACAAAAGTGTTTTATATAGACAATAAATCTGGTTTTCGAAACTGCATCTGTCGTAAGAGGCCAATATTCAGTAGCCATTACTTGTTAAGCAGCGTTATCATTTATACTCCAATTTGAAAAGCTTTAAAATATAGACTACTAACAACAAAATGAGAGTAGGAATGGGAAATAATTACACATCAATTAAATAAAAAAATAATGATATACGTCAATTAGGTACTAAATTCAGTCATACACAGGATGATGTATATGACTTTGCACAGGATCGTGATAGGTGGCATAGGTGATAGAGGCAGAGGGTTGAGGAGGCTGCTCTGGTGTCCACCGAGTGACGTTGAGAAGAGTACAGTAGCAGTAGTAATTTCGTTTCTATTTGTGAACTTTTTATATGTAATATCTTGCAGGTTTAATTTTAAAGTTACCATAATGTTTTATATAGACAATAAATCAGGTTTTTCGAAACTGCATCTGTCATAAGACGAGAAAGGTATCGGGAAACCACCCTAGAAATCATTTTTCACAAGGTTTGTGCTACATAAATATAGATAAAGCTTAACCTTTTATAGACTAATTAACGTATTGATTTTTAAGTGCTCTCTTTTGGAACTTGAAAGATAACTCGGAGCACGAATATATATAATATAATTTGGCAGGAAACTAGATAGATACTTATAACACCATAAAATTTAATATGGTCAACTGACGCAACTCGATTAGCTTTCCTGGCTACCATAGAGGCAATGGAATCGACGTATTCAGTACTTCCTACGGAGCGGACTTCTTAAATAGAATGGCCAGTTTAGCTGCTGTGTAAACGGGCGACGAACGTGAGACTTACTTCATGTGGCAGATGATATCATTCAAAGACTCGGAGCTCCATGCTTCAGCGGTTCTTTTCAGCTAGAATATCTTGAATAGCCAGGAATCGCTTCCGTTCATTCTTTGAATAGCTTCACAGAACATCGCGTCTTTATGCTTAAGTTTGGATTTAACTGATTTGACAGTTATCTCTCGTAGACACCAGACAGTTTTTAAACATGACAATCTGCAAACCTTAAATTGACATATAATTTACTTCTTGTGCTCTACTATTAAAATTTATATTCGCTGTTTATGTTATTTGATACATGTGCGTATAATTATATATATATATATATAAACCTATATATTTATAGTTATATATATACATTATATATTATATACATATATATATATTGTACGGTATTATAAATTTCTTCGAAGACTAATTTTCTCCGAAATCATTTACTATCCTGAACAATGGCTCTAAGATTTTGTTTCTTAAAAAGTATAATAATTAGAGGCAAAGGCTAATTTGACGTTAGTTTTCTATTTAAAGAGCAACAAGTGCTTTCGGGACAGAAAGTGCTCGTCGTGAGATGAGTAGAGAATTTTAACCCTGTGACTACTGATCCACAGTCGTACATACACTCTCACTTGCTACGGGCTTAGACCTGACTTTTGTGTTTCATTAATGCTAACTTTTAACAAAAAGTCTAAAGAAAGCCACAAAGATAAAAATAGTGAAAACCTTGGTCTGGACCAGGTTATGGTATGAATCCATGTTTCACATGGACTTTAAGGAAGGAAGATTTTAGGAAACTAGAGGCATTGAAAATGTGCATATGGAAAATAATGGAAGGATTGGCTGGAGTCTCAGTGCTACAAATTTAGAAGCTCTGGAGAGAGAGTTGGAACAGATAGACAGTTGATAAATGTATTAAGAAATAAGAAGAACAGTAAGATAGGACACATTCTAATTCTAAGAGGGGGAGTCTACTAAAAGTGGGAATAGAAGGAAGAATGAAAGAGAAGCAACGGCCGATCGATATTAGGAATAATAGATTAATTAAAGATCAACTCAAAATGTGTACATGAAGAGGAAAACGGATGACAGAGAAGAGTGGAGGCGTTATATATCAAGGACCTGCCAGTCGGCAGTGCATGCACTGAGAGAGGCAGCATACTAATTTAGGTGCTGATACAGTGATTGAACAATCTTCACGGAGTCCATGACTTCACCGGATACCGGATGCAGAGACTCTGACATCTTTATTGCATTTCTCGGAACTGAGGAAAGTCAGTGAAAATTCCAGATTTAACCCTTGCATCGAGTCCCTTCAATCAAAATAATAATACACTGAGGTGTTTCTTAAACTGTAATGATATCATACTAAACAGTGTAATAGAAAACATTGTAAAGCAGATCAGATATCTGTATGCTACTGGTAAGTCCTGGTAAAAAAGTTACGGTTAACGTCAGTTTCTCCACTCGAAAGAGATGTTAGTGAAAGGCGAGCCCAGGATTTGAACCTCGCACGTACTGATCCGCGGTCGAGTATTTTACTCTTAGCAAAGTGCCTGTAGTGCATCTCGACAAAGTAACGGGTCAGAGCTAGGTTTACTCTTAATTTAACTTTGAGCAAATTACCATAAATCTTCCATATCTTCTGAGATACTTGAGGATATAAACAAATTGTGTTTAGAGCTCGACATTTCAACACCATCACACTTACTGGAGTGAGACTGCAGTCTATCTTTCGATCATTAACTTTTCCGCCTCCAGTTCATGTAAACATTTGCATTTCATCACTGGAATAGCTGCCGTTTACACGCGAAGGTTCTTTTAGATCAATTACTTCAGCTCACAAGGAAAATACAATTCACGGTGTCCAGGAGGTGTCAAACCTTAGAAAATTTAAATTATTTAAAATATTCGCGTGCCTAGATATATTTGTGATTGCGTGTTTCCCAGTATTATTTACTTTATAATCGTTTATGATAAAGTTTCTCTATGTTATTTGCGTTATATTCAGCAAATTTGTGATTGAACTTTTTATGTATGATTTACACGATATTCATTTAGGAGTGTATATTTCTAAAATGTATTACTGATAGTACATATTAATCCATGTGTATTTCTCTTATTTTTATACATGTACAGCCTTGTTAAAGTTTATTTTTTGCTTTTTTGTCTTAGAAACGCTGTAATTTTCTTACTGCTGAATAGATTTTCATCAAATTTGCAGTTTATATGCAACAATTCCAATTCCTCCTCTAGAAGTTCCAAAAGTTTTGTACAAATAGTTTGATTTTTGTTGAAGTTATTGAGAGTTCACTAGGGGATTATTTTTTCCCAGTCTGTACACTGTAACTGTCCACATTCACGTAAGGAGTGAAATAAGACTAACTAGATATTGGGTTACAATTATGATATCCTAGTCTAGTGGTATAGTCACGTGATATCCGTAGTCCAGTGGTATAGCCACGTGATATCCGTAGTCCAGTGGTGTAGCCACGTGATATCCGTAGTCCAGTGGTGTAGCCACGAAGGCAAGGAGCCTGTGCCCCCTCTCTCCGAGCTATCATGTAAAATTTTCATTGAGCCTTAATTTGTGTTCTATAAGCACTACGTGTTTTGCGTGCTAAATCTTGCCTAATTTTAGTAAATGCAACTGAAGGATTCAAATGGTGTGCTATCATTACCATCATGAGAGAGTGAGAGAGAGAGAAAGAGAAAGAGAGAGAGAGAGAGAAATCCGTCCGAGTCAATTTAGATAGATCGTGAGTTTTGCCCCAGGAAAGAACGCGTATAAAATATATTTTCAGTTGTTTAGAGACTAAATTTGGACTTCTATAATAATGTTTAAAAATAACAATAATTCACGATATATAATTATTTAGAAAGATACAAACGAAAAGCTTCATCTATAGAATTTACAACTCTTGAAAAAGGTGCATTATTAGAAAAGATACAGCCTGTGTAGGTCAATATGTTACACATTTAGTCTAAAGTTTGTACTACAAGCAAAAAACTAAAAGCAAAAAACTAAAAAAACTATAAAAAAAACTAAAGAAAAGCAAAAACTAAACAAAAAAACTAAAAGCAAAACTAATTTTATGTTTTTATTAAGAGCGTGAATTACAGATAGACTAGAAAGAAATCAAATGCAATAAATGCTCATTATGCTTCGCAATATTTATTTGTTTCGACTGTGGTCATAACTTTTAGATGCTACTGTCCACCAATATTTAGTTGTTAAATCTATTTAAAAAATTTTTAGCACAAGAGTAGAGCGGCCTTGTAATTGTAACATTTACTTATAATTGGAGATAATAATAAAATTAATTAAATCACAGGAACGGCAACCACTGAAGGTAACTCTGCAATCTCAGCAAACACATATGTGTATTACGTCATTTTGTATCGGTGAAGCTAGGCTAACTTATTTATCAGGTGACGCAATATACCATGGTTCATAATGTTCGAATGCTTAAATAGGAGAAATTGCTGTATTTTTCAACAATTTTGCAATTGCAAAATGCTCAGGTGGTAAATTTCATATTTTATGAATGGTTCTAGAATATTCACAGTCATTAGCGTTAGATATCACTGCTTGACAGAAATGGTCTCATTATTTACTTTGGAAAACGATCGTAATTATTAGTGATAATTCTGGGTTAATGATGAAAACCGTATCATGCTTATAAATGCTTTGTATTAATAATGAACTTAATGTTCCAGGTTTTACGCTTTCAGAGAACAACAAAGTTTTTATTACCTAGGTCATCAATCGCATGCGTCAACAAAAGCGTATTCAGCTATAATGTACAGTATAATAGACATGACTATATAATTAATAGCGCATTATGAATGATTTTAGAGACATAAAAATCTGTTTTCCTATGACAGAACGTTTTCAGAATTAGATAGACATAGTTAACGGCATAGCTTAGGGATACTAAGTGCTTTTGTAAGACTATGAGAAGGACTTAGGTACTGTCAGTGATTTGGGTGATTTAGGATCGAGAAAGCTTGAAAGCGACTCACTCATCATTAGGCGTTTAGCTGACTGTCTCACTCGCTGGTTTGTTGCCTTATTTATTCTTTAACTATCGTCTGTTTCTATTGTATCTATTTTTTAAGGAAGGCTATCATGAAATATTCAAACTTTCGCAGCATTTGCTTTTAATATACCGACAATTACTTTTAGTACAAAAGGTGAATGAGCATGGTCGATTATGTGAACATTGATTCTCTAGTACATAATATGTCCAATACACATAGCATGTGTCTAATACACGTAATATATATCTAATTCACATAAAATGTGTCTAATGTACATATAATAGGCCTATGTGTATAATACACATTATAGGCATATGTATCTAATACACATAATATGTGTCCATTTCACATAATAGTTACGGGTATTAGAAACATTTAGCTTAAAATTGCGTAATTGTTGCGGTTTAAAACTCTCTGATTATCTATCGTGCCTGTAACTCCTATTATATTACGTAACCACATGTTGCATTATGATTTATATTAATGCTATTTCATTTTCTCCACGTGCGTTTCATGAGAATTGTGGTAAGTTACCTAGAGCGAAGTAAATTAAATAAATAAATTTTCGTTCTGGGTTTTATAAGATACAGGTACATGCATCAGATCGTTTGGGGTGAATCGATTTGTAGTGACATGTGATGGGGGACGTCCCTGACCTCATCTTTATATGAGGAAACGGACGTTAAACCTTTATTATTATTATTATTATTAATTGTCGATGAATACCTCGTCCACTATCCGTTTATATTTTATGTTTTAAATCTATGCACCTCTTGCAAGCTTTAACAAAATATTTCTTTTAAATTCTAGGAACTATAAGAGAATAACAATAACAATAAAAATAACATCTTGTTGAAAGCAAACGTCGAATGTTATACTAAACTACTGCTTGTCGTCTAAAAGACGAAATGTAGAGGAGTTTTTAATTTCCAAGTTATTAAGAAATCTCTACATAATTTTCTTGTTACTAGGTAATTTTAGACTTATATTGAAGATGAGAGTTGAATTTGGTTTGAAATGGCAGCTGGTCGGTCAGTAAACAAGCACTCAGTGTATATATTTTTTAAGTTTAATTCCGGCATTTAACACGCCTCCACTCTTCCCTGTCTTCAGTTTTCCTATTCATTTCCACACAAGAGTGGATCTTCAAATCATCCATTTAATCCTAATATCGAAGAAGGGGCAACCCGGGAATGTTAGATGGTATAAATATCCACTCCAATGCGAATACGAAAAGGAAAACGGAAGAAAAAGAACAATGGAAGCGTTATGTGCCATGAACCTGTATATATGAAGTGCACTGAGAGAGAGAGAGAGAGAGAGAGAGACAGATAGAGAGAGACAGAGAGAAAGAGAGAGAGAGAGAAAAAGAGAGAGAGAGGGAAAAGACCACGCATCAAATATACATACATGTCTAACCGACTTCGGCAATGGCTAGAGCCACTGGCGAAGTCGGTAAGACACTCGACCGCGGATCAGTATTTGCGGGGTTCAAATGGTCTCCCGTCGCTGACATCGCTTTCGAGTGAGGAAAGTGACGTTAACATTAGCTTTTTTAAGCTTTATGAGCAATATTAAAATAGCAGCAAAGCATGCATGACTCATTGACCGTTTAATGTCCGCTCTTTGCGGTTTAATTCATTTATATTTACTACTGTTGAGATGGTTAATGACTTGCATCAGTGTGTCTGGACTGCTCGATATATATCCTCATTATTTCAGTATATCTACTTAGTCTCACTGATCGTGTGCAGGTCTCGTAATTGCTTCCTCGTAAGACATGATATTATCATTCAAGTGCGAGAAAACTGTTTCATGAATTACTCAAATGTCAGACTAATTGCTCGCTGTTCTCTAGCCAAGTCTTGTCGTGGAGTCACAATATAGTTCCATAGCAATGCGGTCGCTTGCTAGAAATCTATGGAATGAAGTTGACGATGAGTAAAATTATTTTGTAAAATTTCATCATGCTCATCGCCTGTGTAATTCTGTATGCAGCAGACTACACGCAATCATATTTGTGGGCTTACGATTTTTCATCCTTACTACTGATTTTATTACTTCAACCTAAAATTACTACTTCACCATTCAATTGTTACTTTAATTATTACTGATGCGTAGAGGCGGAGTCAAAGTATTAACTATTATGACGAGTTATTACTAATAACTTATAATTTATACTCTATAGAATATTATAATTATGTTCAATTATTTCAGCAAGCCATAATTACTGTATATATACCGCATATTATATAGTGAGTAGTCTTTTAATATATTAGCAAATATTTGCATAAATGATATGTTAAAGACTTAAAAATCTATTAGTTTAAGGCATTACTGATTCGTCTATACATTCTATTAACTTAACCGATTTGATGGCTCTGTGGGTAACACGCTAGACTGACAAGCAGGAGAATGCTGGTTCTATTTGCATTCAGACTATATCTGACTATGTCATTGCTGGAACAGAAACGGACATTCATCTTAGCTTTATAGCTACATGTATATTCATTGAATGAAGGGCCAATACTATGCTAGAAGTCTGCATTGTGAGTTTATTGCGTAGTTCTGCATGTACATTTATATGCAACCGAATATCTATTTACATGCACCGCAAGCAAACCAACAGTGCATTTGATACTGGATTCAGGCTTTACAATTTAATGCATATTTAAGTATGCGCGCAATATGCGAGTTTTATCTATATTTTATGGAGGTATTCACAGCTATCATCAGAACTGCAACTGTACCCAGAACTGTAACTGTTTACAGAACTGTAACTGTACACAGAGCTGTAACTGTTTACAGAACTGTAACTGTATACAGAACTGTAACTGTATACAAAACTGTAACTGTATACAAAGTATACAGAATTATAACTGTATATAGAACTGTAATTGTATACAGAACTGTAACTGTATACAGAACTGTAACTGCATACAAAACTGTAACTGTATAGCGAATTGTAACTGTATACAGATGTTTTAGTGTTTGTTTGCATCATATGATATTATCATGCACACGTCTCTACATATTTAATAATGTAAAGTGTGACTGCGCTTGTCTGCGTAGGATAAGTTAGACATTTTAAGAAATCTTTTTGTAGCTCTGGTAATAATGATTTTTTAATATTTCCCGAAGGGTAAACGTAAGAACGCAATTTTGTAAGCATCATTTTTGATTTGGCCGATTTAAAATTTATTTAAACCATATTTGCCATAGCCTTAGAGAAAGTAACGCGTCTACTTTTTTTTCTAATAGTATGATATACACGTACATGAAGTTAAAAACCCGCTTACACGAAAAGCGTGATAAGCTGAGCAATGTATATGTATCGGTTACTAATTCTATCAGACTACTTAAGCAGCAATTTGGCTTTCGTTTCTTTGAAGATTCCTCGTTTTAGGGAAGCAGATGTAATATTAGATCAATTGCGCTCTTTTCGTTTCATCTTATCATATTTTTCCTTTATTAAATTTTATCTTATTATATTGTATCTTAACTTTTTTATCTTTTCAAGTTTTGTCTTATCATATTTTACTTTACAAAATTTAATCTCATCATATTTTATATTACATTTTATCATATCACATTTTATCTTATCACATTTTATCTTATCATATTTTATCTTACCATATTTTATTTTTTCATATTTTATCTTACCATATTTTATCTTACCATATTTTCGCTGATAGTAGAACAATCATGCACAATATAACAATATTTCAACAATATATCTTATTACATACCATGAGATAGGCGAGAGTGAAGAGATGCAGAAACAGTGGAGTAAGAAGTCTCTTTATCATGGTGCAGCTGCGGATGGCAGCTTACAACGATGGAGATATCAGCTTAGAATGATGGCGTGACAGTTTAAAATGATGGGGTGTCAGCTTAAAATACTACTAGATAAAGCAAAAAAGCTGGTAAAGCTAAGGTTAACTTCAGTTTCCTCACTCTGTAACGATTTCAGTGACGAGAGAGTCCAGTATTTGAACTCCGCACATACTAATCCGCGGTCGAGTATCTTACCGACTTCGCCACTGGTTCCAGCTAGTGGGGAAGTCGATAAAGATAAAGCTTAAGTGAACAGTCAATACAAATTCCTGTGGATTGGAGGGGGGCATGTGGCTGGCAAGGCAAGCCATGTCCCCTACTAATTATGTCCCTGCTCAAAGCACCAATGAATGCTTCTGAGATTGTGTTAAATGTGTTTAGTAAGTGTTAAATTTGTGTAATAATAACTGACTGATTGATCTTTCGCGGTTATTGCGACACGTAAAGGTTATATGAAACCACATCTCTCTATACAATACAATGTAGAATTTAATGAGCGCGGAGATGACGTCCCTTCCATTGGAAAGCTGGAATCATAGAAGAGAATTATTGGAGCATAAAACTGTGATAAAAGAGATATGGATATCAGGTTATTGCTTCAATGAACAAAGATTCAAAACGCTCAACGGTAGCTTTGTCAATCCACAGTTGACTGCTCTGTAACCTTTCAAAGAGTATCGCTGCACAGCTCTAGTGTATTATAATCCTTTTACAATAAATTGCATTTAATACTTCCAACAAAGCAGGCATAATGAGTTAGGTACCAAAGTAAACACTTGTATAAAAGTATTCTTCAATGGCTGCAGCCAGTGGCGATGTCGGTAATATATCCGAATCTGTATGACATTGTATGGGTTCAAATCCTCGGCTCATCCGCAACTGATATCGCTTTCAGGAGATGAAACTGACTTTAAATTGGCTTTAGAGCTTGTTATATCGTTTAATATAATTATGCAAATATATAATTACTCACTTGCAGTAAGTATAGTAATTAAGCAGAATTTTCTCTGCCATGATCATTTCAATAATTTAATCAGGAAATGAATCAGAATGTTCATGTGTTGTCTTAGTCGACTATTCCTATACACTTGCAGTTTCGGTTTTTCTAGTCCAAGTTACGAGACTTTAACACTAGTAGTATATTATAGAAAGCTTGAATAGTAAGTGATGGTGTTAATAGCAATAACAGCTAAATATCATCCAGTATGGCTGAACATTAGTTCAGTGATAATGAGAAACGAATAGGTCGGTTAAGCATTCCTTGAATTCGTTAAAGAAATTCATCATCATCTTTTTCTTCCTCCTCTTCTTCTAGTTTTTTTTCTTCTTCATATTCTTCTTCCCATTATTCCCAGTTTTACTAGGGTCGGGATACTTTAAAGAAAATATGAAAAGAAGAGTCCCACTCTCCATCATATCATAAGCAAACATAAGCTTACAACATCGGTGAGTTTTCAAAATAATGTTAATGTGATCTCCATAATTAATCAATGCAAGATGCTGTACGATAACTAACTAGTGCTACGCCATCGTTACCAATATAAATACTAAAATAGTATTGACATTTTACTATTAGGCCTACCTATACTAATCTTACTAAAATATTCGTCATTATTAACTGTTTCATGTGACAAGAAAGCAACAAAGAAAGAAGAAAAAGACTAATGTTCTAAAGACTGATGTTCAAAAGACTGATGAAAAGAAGGAAAGACTGGTGTTCAGTATGGTGCTATTTCAATTAGGATTGTCTCGGAGTCATGACCAGTTAATTAGCTCGAGGTAGTAGCCGTGTGAACAAACAAAACAAATAAATGTCAAACTTGTACAAAGAGGCATTGATGATTTTTTTTGAAAAGTCACCTCTAGTCGAATCTTTTTTGATCACTGGCCAAGCAGTAGGCCTAATTATATTCGCAACAATATCAGAGTGCTGCAAAATGAGAAATTTAAGTTAACATTATTAATGTAAAATATAAAATAGGCTTGCCTATATTTCTGCGGCGTCTAGCTGAGTTGACATGATTGCTTAATTAACAGATCCTGAGGCAATTTTAACTCACGTGTGTTCGAATCCAAGCCTCGCTGATCTGAGAGTAAAATCTCGGACATTCACTGGACTAACCAGTCCAGTGAATGTCCGAGAAAATGGTCTGCACACGGAAATGGTCTAAATTTGTTATTAAACGTGATAGATATCCACATAGTTGATCATTTCATTATAATGCCTGTTTTACTTTATTTGGACATATATACTTATTATACTGCGATGGATGCCTAGTACCAAACGGTTTGATTGATTTAATTGAATAATAAATCATCGGTGTCTAAGATATTGTGATAAATAATTGTATATGCGGTTTCAGTTATTTTATGCTAATCTATAAAATATAGAAAATATCAATAGCCTCACGGATAATGTATTAAAATTAACTATTTAAAAAAGAGCAATCCATGGACACCCTAATATACATGACATAGATTACCCCGAATGCGGTAATCTATATGACGTATATTATGCTTCCATGTCTAGTCAAGCCGTTTAATTGTTTTCACTACAATCTAATATCGTATATAATAGACGAAGTAAAAGTTGATACGCGGCTTGAACTGTTTTTTAGATAAGATATTCCGGAGAAAATTGATAAGCCGCGTGGTCTATGTTTCCGATAAGTCAAAGATGTGGGCGGCCCATACTTGCCCGCGGGCCACATTCGGTCCCTCAGAGTACGTGTATATTATGTGGCCCATAGACACGTTGCTATTAAATGTCCAATTTTACTTCTTAGCAATATCTAGATACTAATTGTCATCATTCAAAAGGCAATAAGGACAGATGCATATAATTAAATATGGGGGCGGGCATATGCTGAAAGTTTTGGACTCGCGTAAAGATCGATAATTATAATCATAAAAACACGCATGTATAATGTAATCTTTTGTGAGTTTAGTTACTGACATTGCACAAGGCATATTTGAGCTTTTCATAGCACCTTATTTTAAATTTCCTTGCTGTAAAAGTGTTTTGATTTGTTTTTGTTTTGAGATTTCGCGATATGCTCAATTTCCTTCCTGAGTGTTTTGTATTATTACTAAAGATAATTATTAGTAATAATAATAATAATAATAATAAAGGTTTAACGTCCGTTTCCTCATCCAGGGATGATGTCAGGGACGTCCCCAACAGCACATATCACTACAGATCAAGTACTGATATTGTTGTTATTGATTATATGGCATTTACTTGTTAGCTTACTTGAAAGAAGCTTAGAATATGGAAATGACTTTTTTGTATGTTTTGTAGACTTCGAGAAGGCCTTTGACAGGATTGATTGGATAACGATGATGAATATCTTAAAAAAGAATAGGAATTGACTTGAGAGATAGAAGACTAATTTTGAACTTGTACATGAATCCAAGAGCAGTAATCAAAATCCAACAAGAATACTCAGAAGAAGGTGAAATAGAACGTGGAGTAAGACGAGGTTGTAGCATTTCGCCGCTGCTGTTTAACATTTACGCTGAGGCAATGATGGAGGAAGCCATGGAAGACATGGAAGAAGGAATAAAAGTAGGAGGGAAATTGTTACAAGATGTACGATTTGCAGATGACCAAGGAATGGTAGCGAGTAGCGAGATTGGACTGCAAAAGATAATGGATAGGCTGAATGACACGGCATTGAGATGTGGGATGAAGATTAATATAAAAAGACTAAGGTTATGAGAGTGTTCAATAATAAAGGTGAAGTTAATATCACAATAAATGATACGAAATTGGAACAGGTAAGAAGTTTCAAATATTTGGGTCATACTATAACCGATGACGGGAAATGTGAGACTGAAATATGCAGTAGGATTGCACAAGCAAACAGGGGCAGGCAGGGAGGGACAGGCAGGGGCCGGTCTTTTGTAGTAGAAAAGAACTATTAACAAAAAGTCTGAAGAAAGATAGAAAGATAAAGATAGTGTAAACTTTGGTTTGGACCACGCTATTGTATGGTTGTGAAACATGGACCTTAAGGAAGGAAGATATTATGAAACTGGAGGCATTGAAAATGTGGATTTGGAGAAGAATGGAGAGGATTAGTTGGACTCAAAAGGCTACAAATGAAGAAGTTCTAGAGAGAGTTGGCACAGATAGACAGTTGATAAGTGTTTTAAGAAATAGGAATAAGAGTTGGATAGGACACATTCTAAGGGGGAAGGTCTATTAAAAGAGGTCGTAGAAGGTAGAATGGAAGGAAAAAGAGGCAAGGGCAGGCCCAGATTAGGTATGTTGGATGATTTAAAGACCCACTCATATGTGAAAATGAAGAGGAAGGCGGAAGACAGAGAAGAGTGGAGGCGTTATATACCATGGACCTGCCAGTAAGCAGTGCACTAAGAGACAGACTTGTTAGCATTCCCATTTAAAATTGCTTTTCCGCACAGCCGGAAGAGGTGTTTGTTTATCTTTACCGTATGATATGGTAGACTAGTTCACAAAGGTGTAGTATAGGATATCTCCAGTCCTCTCACTAGTTCATATGTTGATCAGCAGCAGAATATAAACAGAGCTGCTTGACTTATAGGCAGATTGTGGTCTAAAGGATGCATTTAATAAATGTAACTATAATGTATAGTATAATATATAGTATAATAAACTTAAGTCAGTTCCACTGCTGGAGTTTTAGTTTTGTTTGCCAGTATCGGCGTTCGCACGCCTCTGAACTTTTGGTGTACTTTACAGTTACAGTACTTTCATAATTCTCATTGATTAATTGTACTTACTCACTGCAGTCAGCATGTACAGTATATAAATTGTGTTCTCTGCTCTTCATAATTGCGATAGGTAATAGTAACCTTTTTGAAATAATGAGTAATCATAAGGTTAAATGCATATTTAAAATTATTATGTAAATGTAGACTAAAATGTATAATACTTGGATATTTTCATTAATTATAATGTATTCATTTTTTCAATCGTTGTAAATTGTAACTGAAACAGAGTCAAGACTCTAGAATTTCTAGAAAACAATAAATATGGGCCCATGGATGCTATAATAATAGATGATAAGCCCCTCCGATTACTATCATTTTTCCAATTTGGCCTCCTAAGAAAAGCTTACCCACATCTGAGATAAGATATATCCTAGAGAAAATCGACGAAGCTGACTACGTAAAGGTACATATGAGTAAATTGTTCACTGTATATTTCACATCTGACCACATTTCATTTATCTACTTCATTCAGATCACATCACTGCCGGCAGCCTTGCGAAATAATTCATATTCGTAACTGAATTTAGATATCTGCTGCACTTATTCAGAATCATGAAGCAATAAAGTCTAAACATCTATTGATTTGATGAAATATCGTAACAATAAAATTGTATAAAGAGTGTGTCATATGATAAGACTACCGAGACTCCTCCACTCAATTAAATTTGAGAAGATTTCTATAAACCAGTGGCGTCTACAAATAAATGTAATTCAAATAAAGGCTCATCGACCACACAGAGAACGCAGTCAGAATCTTAGGAGAGATATTTTGAGATCTAGGGGTGATTTCTTCGTGTCAACTACCATAATTCAAAGTAGCCTATATATACTGTCATTAGTAAATGTAATTTCGGTATCCTTTGCACTATCGCTCTAAATTCTTGAATTTGTATTTTAAGTTTTAGAAACCGATGGGAGGTGGGTTGCGTAATGAGTTCTTTTTTTTGGGGGGGGACATGCGCCACTGCTATAGACAAGGAAAATCAGTCACAAATAAACAGACGGATTATATTATTTATTCTTTAGGTCTTTGCTCTTAACTATTGAAGATTCCCGACTGATGAATTGCCGAATAACTGACTCAATTTGTCATCGGATGTCCTCATGAATAGTTCACGAGTTGGTATCCTAGTGATCTTCAATTGTTCAGGATCAAGAGACAACTTCTGTCCCTAATTGACGTGTTGACTGAGAAAAAGCATTTACGCTCGATTTCAATTAACAGGGTGCGTTGCTAGGGATATTTTGCGCAAAAAGAAACTGTAACAATTGAAGATAAATCACCCGCCTAGAGAATATAGATAGTGGTGACATTTGAAAAGGCTGAGACGAATGTGAAGGATTTTTAAAATCACAGGGGGGCTATTGAACATGGAGGGCATATTCAACCATCTTGTGGCAGGAGCCAGTGGCGATGTCGGTAAGGCACTCGACCGCGGATCAATATGCGCGGGATTCAAATACTGGGCTCGCCCGTCAGTGACATCGCGTGAGGGAAAAATCGACGTTAACATTAGCTTTTAGACTTAAGCTTTATTTATAGTTTACTTCTATTTTTCGATCAAGCTCTCTCTCTCTCTCTCTCTCTTTCTCTCTTAGTACACAGCCTACTGGCAGGTCCATGGTATATAACGCCTCAACTCTTCTCTTAATGTCAACATAGAAGTGAACCTTTAAATCCTACAACATTTCTTTTTGATATACCATTGTTCTTGGGGGATTCAGCTTATGACGAGGTGGGCCCCTTATCCCTTACTCAGCTTAGATTAACAGTTACTGGGCAGGGGCGTCATTCCCTGAGAAAACTATCCTGTCTACCCATCAAGCTATACGATATCGATCAACCTATCTTAGAATAATTAATTTTCTAATATTGTTTGAGAATGACTTTTTAAGTTTACGGAAAAATAAAAAATAAAAAACCTAAAGTACATGTATGGCCTATGCATATTTAAGCAACAATTACTAATTTTGGACAGTAGCAAGAAATAAGTAAAATATAGTTAAGTAAGGAAGCTTTCGAAACAAGTGTGGTATGTCACGTGTGCAATCAAAAGTAGAAAAATACAACTCATCAGGATCTGTTTGTTTATTTTTAAATGGAGTATAACAAGACCTTCTCAGATCTATGGATTTATAGGCACTTGGTCATGGAAGGTTTGAAATACATGTACGATAGAACAAGTCTCCTAAAATTTGCTAAATCAAGGCTGCTGCTTGAAAAGCTGGTAAAGCTAAGGTTAACGTCAGTTTCCTCACTCGAATGCGATGTCAGTGACGGGCGAGCCCAGGACTGGAACTACGCAAATACTGATCCGCGGTAGAGTGTATTACCGACTTCGCCACTGGCTCCCGCCGGAGGCGAAAAAATAAAGATAAAATATATAAAATAGTCACAAAATAAAAGCTTAAGAATATATCTTAATATAAGCTTGATATATAATTTTTAGACTATACTAAAATGGTTGCTTGACAATATATTATTTACAAATAAATTTTCCATCTGCGCCTGTCGTAACTTCTCTTTAGTATGCATCATACAATGAAAACTGTCGGTAATCGTTTGAAAATCTTTTAAATGGCAACTCATTTCTAGATCTGCAGAGGAAATCAATCTTTTAATAAAATTTAAATGTCACACACTCCACACCACCCGCACTGACAACTCTAACTATCAGTTGACTGAACTACAGACCTACAACTGCTGGCATATTAAACTTTTAGGCGTAGCTAATACTATATAGTAAAAGCTTGTAAATTATCAGTCATTTTCTTTAAAGGTCTCTTTGTCAGCATGAAACCACTCTCGATCTAGTTGCTGTTTTAGTTGAGTGAAATATAGAAAGCTTTTAATTTAAATAAATTATTTGGAAATTTTATAATGGCGTGCAGTTTTGAAGTCTTCGAGACAAATGATGCTACTTAAGTCAAGAGGATACCCCTATGTAATTACTCCGTTTCATGAAAAATATTGCTTTCAAAATAAGTTTAATACCGCAGTTATGCCTAGGCAAGATAATTATATGTAGGCCTTTCGTGGTATATAAATTTTCGAATATAGATGCATATTTATCACTTTCGTCTACAATAACTATGCTTGGACTAGATGTAAAGATTCTACTTAGTTTTTATGTGATGGGGACGTCCCTGACATCATCCATGTATAAGGAAACGGGCGTTAAACCTTATAATTTATTTATTTTACAAACGCAGACATGTAAATTATCTAGCAGTTTTTTAAACTTAAAACTAACTCAAAAATTACTTCACATTACGACCATAATTTTATTATGATAATATCTGCGCTAAGGGGTAGATTTGTTTTAAGTTGTTATACAATATGCTCAATAAGCAGCAAAAGATTTATAGCGGACTTTAATGTTACTTCTCAGGGGGTAATCACTCCTATAACGCTAGTAATATACCTACTACTCTGCTTGTTTCATATTCTTGTACAAAATTAAAATCAAACTTCTACCAGATATCTGAAATTCGTTAATAACAAAAAACCGGAAGTAAACCTATCTCACAACCTTAGATTTTATAGGCTTTTTGACGTTTCAATTTATCGAACTTTCATAATATGGGAAAAGCTTAAAACTCAGAGGCCCTAAGTTCTGGAACTCTATACCGATGAAATTTAAAGCGTTTAATTCAATCCCTCAATTAAAATTCCGATCCTGGTTTGTTGGTAAACACTAATATGGTTGCGTTTTTTCAACATACCAGAATTTTCGAACTCGTAGACTTGTTTTCTCAAACCATAAAATTTTCTTTTGGCGTTATCTTCACCTTTTTATACTAGTGACATTAAACTTTCTTTTGGCTTTATCTTTTCCTTCTTTATACTGTGGACTAATTGCACATTATAATAAGTGATCCTATAGTATGCATATGCTTCTTGTGATGTTTTAAGTTAAGCTATAATTAATTTTGATAAAATTAATCTGGCAATGTAGACTCATTGAGTTTGCAACTCTTTTATAGAATAGCTTTATTCTCGAACTATTTGTGTTCTCAGTTCTTTATTTCTTCTTAGAACTTTAGTAACTCTAAATTAATATGCATAGTAATTTAGTGAGTTATTTAGCCTATCTTGCAAAGTTATCTGCTATTACACATTTTTTCATCTGATATGGTTGCTATAGGTCTACTATGCTATGGACACTGCATTTTGTAATTGATGTTATATTTTCTTAGTTTGCTATGTTTGGTAATTTGAAGTTATGGTTGCAATGCCGTTCAATCGTTATTATTGTGTATGTCGAGAATATTTTAAAAAAGTTTCAAAGATGCAAAATTGATTATATGGAAGTTTTAGACAGCAATGATTTCTTTAACTAAGTAATGAATGACCGATTGATTCAAAAACACTCAGAGTGATCTGAGCCTGTTGTCAAGTACAACCTGAAAATGACACCTGACTATATACGTGTCCTGCTTTTTGCTATCTCTATGTCATTTTCAGATCGCACTTGATCAACAGGTAGGCTAACTGAGAAGACTAAATACAAATTGTTTCATGCCTTGACCCAATAATTACTCTGACACAATTGAATTAGAATACCAGCAACAGCTCCAATATAGACCTATATGAACAATTGAACTAAAGCTGAAACTGCTCTAAAGCGTTTTAAAATTATCTTTTTAAAGTGATATCCTAATTAAGGCCCTTTTGTTGAATTATCTGTTTATATGGTACATTATGTTTATACTTTAGTTAGCACCGTCAATGTCTCACCAGGTAATAGGCCTAAATTAAATTTGCAAAAGACAAATTATATCTGAATTATATCTAAAGAGAAATGAATTTAGTCACTAACAGTTCTACGACTGCACGTTTAAATCACAAATTTGTAATGAAAATTTAGCATCCTGCTCTTCAATGAGCACACCATTGACAGTTATCAATTTCATCGTCGAAGTATTATCCATGTAAACACCACAATGTTACTTATGATACGTCACATAAAGTTACGATCGCGTCATTTAAAATCGCTACCGGATAGGCTATCGATATTGTGATGTATTAGTTTTATACATGATGATTGTATTCTCCATCTATTGCACATTAAATATTCGAATACGTTTAGCACTCAGCAGCGAAATTCAGAAATTACTATAATTAACAACATTGTGATTGGAGTTTGCTAGCGTAATTGTTGTCCAAGAATACCAGACCTGACGAGCTCTTATCGTTTGAGTATAAAGTTTTAGAGTTTAAAAGTTTTAGTCAATTTGTCTTATTTTAATTAAATCTAGTCAATTTAGCTATAGTTTTTCTTTATACTTTAGGTGAAAGGGATGCAGAAAATTTGAAAATATAATCATTACAAATTAAATGTCATAATTTTCTGTCTTTCCGGTTAGAATTCCATGTGGAGTTCAATCATGAGCCGCTCATGATCGAATCTATGTATGCCCTTGGTTAGCAGTGGTTCATTTCGATATCTTAAGGAATTTAAATCAATCAATCTTCAATTGGTCCTGAGAATGTTAGACATCCTAATCCTAATCGGAATTAGGGAAAAAATATTTCATCAGCCGACCTGTTAATTAATGTGTGTTATTAAAGTAATTTACTATTAGTATTTAATATTTAGTATTTTTATGTAATTTAGACTCTGGACACCCGTATCCTACACATTACCAACTAGTCATGCCATCTAGTCAAGCTATCCAAGCCCATTCTCTGGTATTTCAATCTTAGATTCCTGAGATTGATGCTGGAGATATCGGGTTACTGATGCTGTATAATACATCAGCAGGTCAGATTGCTGTCAGATACTTGACATCTTGCTGGCATCAATCAATGCATGATGCTGGTCTGAAACTTTTTCTTTTTCCTTCCAATTATTCTCTGCCTCTCGCGTTCTTTTGATTTATTGCTCTACGTTTATCAATATATTGTCTAAATCTCTCGAGGAGGCGTTATCCTGTCTTAAAAGAAGGGATGAAGGACAAAACAATAGCGGGGTGGGAGGCGCACTTATGAAATGATGTACTATAGACTTGGCATATAAAGAACTAGGCACTGAGGCATATTCTTCATGCTGTTAGTTCTGGACCTATAGTGCAGTAGTTTTGCATGCTGCACTTGTTGAGTTAGTGTTACGAAAATGAGGAAAAACGGAATTGAACTGTGAGAATTACGAGACCAAGAGTTTGACCGAAACTAGAGATGTTATATCTTTACAACTATCGAGCGAGAGAGGGAGAGGGAAACAGAGAAACAAAGACACACAGAAAGAGAATGAGACATATCTAGAGAGATAGAAAGACAGAGACAGAGACAGACCGAGAGACAAAAAGTCATAGAGAGAGACATATCTATAGAGATAGATAGACATAGAGAGAGAGAGAGAGAGAGAGAGAGAAAGAGAGAGAGAGAGAGAGAACTAGAGATAGAGTGAGAGAGAGAGAGAGACAAAAGGCAGAGAGGCATCTTTTTGTTTTAAAATACGCCTACTGTTTTATTTAACAAACCCGGCATACATCCTCTTTCATGATTCTGAGAGAACGTTAATAAGAAGATAATTATATCCCATTCAGTTTCAGCTGATTCCTTTTTCAATGGATAAAATACATTTTTCATTTAACAAGAAAAATTATAAATAATTTTTTTTGCAAACTCACTATTTAATAAAGGCTTCCGAAGTTTTGACATATAACTTTATTAATTGCAAGAATTAGCAAACCGACATTGAACTTTATTAATTGCAAGAATTATTAAAATAAACGTAAAAATACAAATAACAATATATCAGATCCGTGGTAGACTCTAAGGTTTTGCGCATTAGAAACAGCTAACGAACTACACTGTGTTTTTATAACTGATACCCCTAATTATTTGTACAAGAAAGTCATAAGGAGTGGACCGATATTCTTGAAATTTGCAGTACTTGATCAGCAGCCAATTCTACCAAACACAGAGAAATTTCGTTTGAATATCTTTAAGAACGTGAAAGTTATAATTTTGCGAATTGGAGTGGAGTCAGATAAGAAATTTCCAGTATAGGATTACGGGCATATGACATGAAGCTTAAAATTATCTCCATAAAAATAATAGCGAACATGTAAAATAAAATTTCTGTTAATGCTATTTTGAATAGCAATCTTTTCTCTTCAAAACAAAGTAAAATACTTGGTGATAAGTTCTTCATTGACAAATTTATTGAACGTTTAATGCACGTATTAAGTCCTTAGACCTACGTGTGCAAGGCGAGAGCTCAGCTGCCGTGAGACGATGAGAGCTCAGTACTACTGCAATGCATGCATTAAAAGTTCAATAACTTTGACAGTTAAGAACACATCAGCACGTATTTTTTCGTTTTGACAAGAAATGATTGCTCTTCAAAATAACATTAGCATAAATTTTATGTTATGTGTTCGCTATTATTTTTATAGAGATAATTTTGCGCTGCATGTAACATACCTTAATCCTGTATTGGAAATTTTCTATCTGACCCCACTCCTATTCGCAATACTACAACTTTCACATTAATAAAGATATTATATCAAAAAAAATTTCAATACGTGTGGTAAAATTGGCTGCTAGTCAAGTTCTGTAAATTTCAAAGAAGTCTGTCAACTCCTTACGACTTTATTGTAAAAAATATGGGGTATCAGTTATAAAAACACAGTGTACTTTCATTTATTCATTTACTTTTAGTAATAATATCATTTAATCATAAAACCATTTTTATTTGTCTCTGTCACCATAAATATGATAAAATAATTAGTATTTAATCTACTGATTCCATTCTATTATCTCTATTTATATTTATTGATTCTGTATGTAGAAAAACCGATGGAGCCAGTGCGATGTCTATAATATAGCCGATCGCAGATTAGTATGTAGCTTCAAATCTTGGACTCTCCCGTCATTGATATCACCTTCGAGAGATGAAATAGCCGTCAAAAAGGCTTTACAGTTATTTATTTACGATGTGTTATCTAACTTTTTGATTTTATCACTTAATGTTATTTCTAAGTAACAAGTTATATTTAACGTGTTTGCGCAAACGGTAGAACAAAAGGTTCACGTGAATTTTAAATAGTTCAAGAAACTTAATTGCGTCAAAATTTAGTTATTTTCTTTGGCTTTAAATTGTTGCAAATGAGTTTTCCCTGAAGTCGTTGCTGCAATTTCATCCCTAATCAATTTATGGAAGCCCACCAGGAAACAATTTAGTTGCAAATGAAATAGCAAATCGTTTATTTTTACAATAGACATTGGTCAGCATCCGATAGGAACCTGCAACTCAAATTGTTTTATTGGATGAGAATGTAACAATGACATAAATGTACATTTAGCCAGAGTAAAGTACAGTATCTATAAATGTAATAAAATTATTTTAAAAACTGTAACTAAAATATAATAAAGTAGCAAAATAGTGTAACTGTAATATTAACATTGCAGTGGAATTTGATCCTAGAACGGTTCTTTCCAAAATATAGCTAATTATTGATTGATTTATAACAGATTACTTTATTTGGTTATTATGCTGCTTTACTAAATGCCTTTTTATTTAATCTAATGGGTGAACTAAATAAATAAATTTAATAAACGATTTTAATCTAATGAAATAGATTTTAATATATTAAGGTATGCTTTTATGATAATGTGCAGGGGTATTGTGAAGCATGTAGCAATATGTTGGATTGAATGTCTTGATTTGCTGAAAGCTTATAACTACCCTATATGGCTTATTTTGGCTATGTTTGTTCAGGGCACATGATAGTGCTTTCGTAGCCTTTATGTCCTTTTTCATTTCATCTCACGTATTTCTTGCGCATGATGTAGCCTAAAGTGAACAAAATATGATTCAAACTATTATCGAATCATGTGATACATTAATGTGTTGATTTTTCTTCATTGATTGATGTGATTGCTCCGTTTACGACTTGATTGCATGATTGCTTGATCTATGATTCACTGCATTTATTAATTGTTATCTAATACTTTCAAATGCAATTGCAACTCATAAGAAGTTTAAACGGCTTAACTTCATTCAAAAATATATTTACTCTCTTTTCAATTAATCCTGCAAATTTATCAGTTCATCAAAGTACCTGGTTCGTATTATGAAAACTTGTTATGTTGATTCGTTTCCATCATAATTAGTAATACTAGAAAATAGTGAATTTGTTTAGAAGCCTACTGCAATGTTGACCTTAAACTCTTGAATTTATCTTACATGTGAATTTTTCTTTTTTAGAATTATTTTTTTCTCTTTTAAAGCAATATCCTCTCATATATTCATTCAATTTAAACAGTTTTACAAAAATTATTTATGGAACTTTTATATTAATTTTATTCAAGAAATCAATATCTATCTTAAATGTCATCTAGCTAAGTTGGATTAGTTTTCTGACATTATATTAAGTTTAAATTAAATAATAAATCTCTCTTATTTATTAAATATTATGGGTTGATCAGATATTATGGCTTCATAAAAATGCACGTTACTATGAACTAGTTATCCATGAGTGTCACTCCTTATTCACATCTTTTCCTGCAAAATGTTATTCTTGATTTATTTTCTCCAGCAGAAAACTATTTGTATGATTTAGAATTTTTTCATAGTTTATTTATTATTTGCTCAGCACTTATGTAAAAGTCATATTTACGGAAGATTCCCGTTTGCATCCGGAACATTCAAGAATGGACCAGTTACCAGTATAGAGTAAACTGTTTAGTTGTAAAATTCCATAGGAATGGAAAAACTATAAAAGCAAAACTGAAGTAATCAAAAAGTAAAACTCAATGGACTTAATTTTCTAATTGTTTTTTTATAGAAGGCGATTGATAAGTAATAATTCTTTTAATTTGGAACTAAATTCGTCTCTACTTTAGTTCTGTCAATGCGAAAATCATGATAACTAATTTCAATAAGGTGGCTAGAGTCCAGCCACCTTAATTCGCATTATTCGTAAATTGTCGTATTGTAAGCCGTGATCTTTTAGATCACGGCTTACAATATCTCGTTATCTAATCTTTCTTGATCCGGTAAATCACTAAACCCTGTGAGCATCCACTCTGGCTGATCTAACAGATCATTAACTAATCATCTAATCTCTTTTTACCCAGTACACCACTCACTATAGGCGGAGTATTTAGATCATCCAATTTGGTTGATCTAATAGAGGATTTCTAAGATAAGTGATCAATCGTTCTGTCGTTATGTTAGTAGTAGTAGTAGTAGTAGTAGTAGTAGTAGTAGTAGTAGTAGTAGTAGTAGTAGTAGTAGTAGTAGTAGTAGTAGTAGTAGTAGTAGTAGTAGTAGTAGTAGTAGTAGTAGTAGTAGTAGTAGTAGTAGTAGTAGTAGTAGTAGTAGTAGTAGTAGTAGTAGTAGTAGTAGTAGTAGTAGTAGTAGTAGTAGTAGTAGTAGTAGTAGTAGTAGTAGTAGTAGTAGTAGTAGTAGTAGTAGTAGTAGTAGTAGTAGTAGTAGTAGTAGTAGTAGTAGTAGTAGTAGTAGTAGTAGTAATAATAATAATAATAAAGGTTTGACGTCCGTTTCCTCATGCATGGATGATGTCAGGGACGTAATTGATCCGTGATGCACTGAGAAACATTGTTGGAGTCACTCCACCAGACATGATAGCCTTGATCAAGTAGATCGTTTAAGCACATCAACAATTATACTTGTAATGTAAAACATTTAAAAGTAAAATGTTGAGAATACAAGTTTCTGTTCAGACATTTATCGCTATGTTGCCGCTGCAGACAGTCTCAAGGCATAAAGCAGTTATATTAAATGTAAAATCTTTGGTTCATTATAAAATGTCACAAGCTATAAACATTCTCAAATTAACTTCTTTAGTCGTATTTTGAGAATATAGGAATGGAGTTTCTCTGAGGTACTGCATATTTGTAGTGGAATATTGTTCATAGAAGATGCCTTGAACAGGTTAAGTGGGCGTTAGAAAAAAATTCAAATTAATACATGACAACATGTTGTTGAAAACACTAACAGAAACCAGTGTAGACACAAACAATCTAGTCTCATAGTCTATTGCTTTCCAGCATCTACAAGTACTGTAGTATCTCCATGAATAGTCATTGACTTCACAGAGGCAAAAATTGTAGGATATCTCTTCTAATTTAACTTGCATTGAAACCTTAAATTAGGTCCTGACTCTTTCCTCTATTGCTCCACGGCCACACTTTTGTTTGATGAAACCTGATTGTTGCCAAAAACATTTTATTTTATTTTAATTTTTTATTACAACTGATTATAAATGCAGTTTAAAACATGATTGTTTAACTCTCTTTCTTATTGAATTCACAAGGCACTGCAATAATAATATATACGCATTTAGAATAATCTGCTTGCATTAATTTATGACTAATATCTTGCATTCCGAAAAGGTCAGCCATCCAATTATTAACCGAGCCCGGCGTTTCTTATGACGCCCACTCTCTATCATTTGACCTAAACCCCACCGCCATAATTTTCCATATAGCTTCATTAATGTAATCTCGGTACTTCTAGTATTCCTGAATCATGAAACAACCGCAGAAATGTATTTTCTGTTATTTAATGCTGTTCAAGTGATTAAAAAAATATCTAGAGTAGTTTGCAATAAAACGCTCTGCACGAATTCGGACTTTTATAGCAGTATCAATCAATCTAGCTTCGCGTTATGACTAATATAACTATTGCTGCAGATTTTGTTTTAGGTGTGTTTTCAAGTAGTCAATATTTCGCAGTTATGGTTGTTGTTGTCTACTACACATTTTATTGTGCCAATGCGACTGTGCTTTTTAAATATTCTTGGAGGGCACAAGTTCGCGTGAATCTATACCTAGGTTCAGATTCGAAAGCCTACTTTAAAATATCGACTGGAGCTTTTGCAAATCCCACTGAGGTCTTACATCTTTATTTGCTAAACGTGCCCCTCGACAGCTACACGAGACATAAACTAGTCTGCGGAATATACCCTAATATCTATGTAAACCGAAATGTGAAAGCAGGTTTAGTACAAAAAATTCAAGTTCTGAGCTGATTGCTAAAAACGGAGCATTCTAATCTAAATGTCTGGACTTGAAGATCTCTGGACAACATTTAGAAAAACAGATGATAATAGATTATATAATAAATATAGATAATATAATTTCTATTGAATTTATGATTCATTCTCATGATCATCTCTATTGATTCAGCAATAGAATATTCACATTAAAATAAAGACCCAATATGGATGCGACCGGAACTAGATTTGTATCAAGCTGTGATGTCCTGGGTGATCTATCCTGATCAGTTTAACGTCTATTTCCACGTCTTGAGGTAGCTGCAGTACAGTGAAATTATGTCCTTAATTATACAGTGTTACTATGTCCAGTGAAATTGACCTTCCCCTTTCCCGCGAGGAAGCTAATCTAAATATTTATTGATATTTACTGACCGTGAATTTTTATCATCGTTGGACGGTAATTCTGTAGGTGTACATAAGGATGACGGCGCTTTTCTCCACAGTTTAACAGCCCAATTACAGCATCGCCGCAGTCAATAAACTCATAGATACCTACCACGAACCACCGCGAAACCTTTTCTTCTGAAAATTTAATGCGAGCTGTTGTGTAATTGACCAATTATATTCTCTATATAAAAGTTTTAGCATTCAACTCAGGGATGTGGCTCGGGTTAGGGCTGGGTTAGCACGTAATATTGGCAACACAGACGTATACAGTCCGTTTCTCTCACGTATGCCTCGTTTAAATTAATAATTCTAATCATCTGAGATTTACAAGTGTTTGCAAGTCTCTGTACAAGTATTTGAGTCACAGGTTCGCAGCAGCTGTAGCTGTAAGGCAAGAGTACTTCTAGATGATGCGAATATAGAAAATTTTCGAAAGCGAATAGCGTACTTCTACCTATAATAATAATAATAATAATAATAATTATTATTATTATTATTATTTAATGCCCTGGGCTGTAAAGGGCCCTGGGCTAAAAAATAAGATAAAAGAGACTTTATTTAATTAAAAGTTTTTTTTAAAAAGCGATTAAAATAATTCCTCTGCACTCTGGGAAGCCGCTTTAGCCAAAGTGCCACTGAAGCAGACTGCATTGAATCGCTAGAGAGCAATAGACAGTCGCTGCCACACAAAAGATTTTTCGCGATTTTTATTATTATTATTATTATTATTGTAATAATAATAATAATAATAATAAAATGTTAAATCCATTTCCACAAAGGGTCAAACCATCGATTTTCCGCAAGTTTAGCAGAAACCCTTTGTTGCCTGACATAAGATTTGAACCTATCTCGACCCCATCAGTGACGTCACTGTCACTCTTGCCGCTAGTAACATCTGCATTTCAAGTTGCGCTGCTGGTTCTGCGAACTAAGCAGCTGCTACCAGGAAACTCGTTAAATACAACGAATTATCTTGTAAGTACATTTCTGTACCCTTAGCCTTTGAGACCCTGGGACCCATAAATTCTGCAGGCACACACTTCATTGATGTGATAGGCAACAAGACTGCTGCCGTTACTTGGATTCAATGCAGTTTGTTTCCGTGGTACGTTTGGTGACACGGCATTTCGGAGTGGAGAGCAAGATTTTTTAAATCCCCTTCTTAGGAGGTTAAAAAATTAAAATAATAATAATAATAATAATCATCATCATCATCATTTATTAGTTCTTTTTCTGCTGGAATCTCTCCCTAATAATTAATACTTATAATAATAATGAATTTTTAGACCGGGGTCATATACAGCCCAGAGCATTAAAAATAAAATAATAAAAATATTAATAACAAAAAATAATATAATAATAGTAATATAATAATAATAATAATAATTATTATTATTATTATATCTTATATCTTGATAATAGTTATCGTTATATCTTATAATAATAATAATAGTATTATTATTATTATTGTGATTTATTATTATTATCAAAATTATAATTATAATAATTAATAATATTATCTTATTATCTTAATAATAATTATATCTTATTTTTTAGCCCAGGGCCCTATGCAGCTCAGGGCATTTATTTAAAAAATATATAAAATAAAAATAAAGCTTTCGATGACTTTGCAAAGATTTAATTCAGTCTGCTTCAGAAATTCTTTTAAGCAGCTACAAAACCTCGAGTAGCCGGGCGGTGATTCAGCATGTATTGCTCGAAAAGTCATAATAATTACTATTTTAATTACTAATTATAATTATATTAATAATAATTATTGTTCTTGTTATTGTTATTATTATTATTATTAAAATTGTTATTATGATTATTATTATTATTATTATTATTATTATTATCTTTATTACTATTAGTTATTATCATCATCATCATCATCATCATCATCAACATCATCATCATAATTATTATCGGCATCATCAATATTACTTTAATTATTGATATTTGTATTATTAAATAATAACTTCATTTGAAAAGAAGATCATTGTCTAGCTAAAAATAACAACTTATGAAGATTTTGGATTTTCAACAATCTCTAGGTATTATTGTATGAAGAGTCTTAGAGATTAATAATAATCTGCAAACCTTATCTACTTGCATATTCGCTAGTAATTACTGGCAAACATATATGCTTATCTGTTCAGCATTATTAAGATATACGTCTACATTTTAATTGGAATGCTAAAAGCTTCTAGTTAATTAGATGCCTTGATATTATTTCGCAGACATTGACTTCGACAGAGAAACAGAGGCAATTTTTCTAGGATTTTTTAAGTCAATAATTTTCTATCTCTCTTCCTTGTGTTCTACCAAGTGGTTGATCCAGGGTACATATTCCTACTCAAATTGTTCACTTACTCTCCATAAATACTATTATGACCTATAAATTGAGTTCATTCCGAAGGCTAAGCCTTTACCAGTGTTTTATGATAGCCTTTTGCTTAGTGAAATGTGGTTGAGGTGGTTTCGTATTGCCTTCTTCAGTTCATACCTAGTCACTTTCAGCGACACATGCAGTAAACTGATTGTCTCTTTTGTATTAACCCGGACCCAAAACAGACAAATAATACAGAATCATAAGATATAAGCTTATGAGGTGAAACATTTCCCTTAGAGGACTCTTAAGTTCTTGGCAAATAACTTTTCCAACCATTACTATCCTTAGCCTACCCCTTCTCCTCTATATACGAATTAACTATCAGATCATCCAAAATCCTAAGTCTCGGTCTGCCTCTAACCTTTTCTCGACCATTCTTCTTTCAATACCATCTTTATAGCAAACCATCCCCACTTTTAATATTTTTCATCCAACTTTTCGTTATTGTAAAACATATACAGTATGCGGATTAACAATGTTAACATGTATTCCGCGAAGCACAGAAGACCAGGCTAACAGCTTCTTTCTTGTGATGATAACTGTGTTGAGCTTAGCCTTATATCCTTTTTGACTGAGTTTTTGTATTTTGTGTATTTACTTGCTTCCTCTAATTTTCCGTTAAATAATTCTAATCTACTAATGTGATAAAGATTCTTTGCAACGGCAGATACTTTGAATTACTCAACACTTCATGATAACATCGGATGATAATCATTTTTTCCATAATTCTTATTTTTATCTACATGCGTGATAGCGCGCTCACACAACGCCAAATCTCTGTCAATGTACAATGTAATTACTTATCATGCAGCTACATGCTCTGAGCTTGACGGTAAGTCTTAAGAAATTAAGCAGATATTTAGGAGTGAGTTTTACAGTGGGCGCGACATTTATTTAATTGTGAACTTCATGTTAGAATTTAATTACAACAAGTCAAGCTGTGCTGTCATAGGATCAGCTAGTAAATATAATATTGAAAACATGACGCTTGGGGGTAATAAATTAGAATGGTCTACAACCGTTAAATACTTGGGTGCCACGTTTACAGCCGTAAAGAATCTATTTGTAGATGGGGCTCCAATTAAAAGGAAATTTTATTTGTCAGTTAATTGCATTTTAGGGAAAACTAGGTGTACCGACGACACAGTTAAACTCGCTTTAATGGAGTCGCATTGTCTTCCGATTCAGCTATATTCATCTACAGCCGTTACTTATTCCAAAGAGCAGCTTGCTGATCTTAATGCATGTTGAAACTCAGTGTATCGTCGAATCTTTGGTTTCAATCGCTGGGATTCTGTCAAGGTATTTGTTGCGGGATTAGGCCGAATGGATTTTGCTTCAATTCGCGCTTATTTATGTTTGAAATTTTACAAAGAAGGAATTAAGTCATGTAATTTAGTTTTTTTAGGCGTATTAAGACGGTCGATCTTTTCAAAAGACTTGAGAACTCTATGTAGAATTGTAAATTTAGAATTAAATTACCAATCTTTAATCGAAATAACGTTACGCAATAGGCCTAGGAAAAAAATGTCTCTAACAATTTTTGTGGATGCGCTCTAGTGTAAGATTGTTTTGCACTTGTATTTTGTATTCTGCCCTGTTTCGGTCTTTGTACGACAACTGTTAATTTTCTTAGTTGTCAAATTTGACGAATAAAAGATCTTCATTTATGCCCAAATTCTTGTCTAATTATCATGTATTCATTAACATTTGTGACACATGTATGCATGATATACATATATATTGCTGTGTGTATATATATATGTAAGTATACATGTATATGTTTGTATATATATATATATATATATATATATATATATATACTGTATATACATATGTAATCCTTAAATTCTATTTTTATACTTAATATAACTGTAGCATCAATAGATTTAGCCAAGACCAATGCCTTTATATTTTAATTGAAATATGTTGAAGCGTTTCACGAATATTTATGTAATAAATAATGAGCAAACCGTTAAAAATATAATTGGTAAAGAACTTATGCGTATAATAGTATTTTCACTAACAATGCATTTACAATGGGTGGAGCCAGTGTCGGAAAAATATTCGACCGCTGATCAGTATGTTCGGAGTTCAAATCCTGAGCTCGCCGTCACTGATATCGCTTTCGAGTGAAGAAACTGACGTTAACCTCAGCTTTTAACATTTGTAAATCTTATGATATTAATATTGAATTGTCAATGGTATGTAGCTTCTGGCCATTTGAACTTGTATATTATTTTCATAGGTATAACTGTTTGAATAAAGTAATTGCAAGTAATCAGTTAAATGACAAAAAGGAAGTAAAAACTAGAATAGACGACAAAATAGAAGTAAGTAATGACAACTATGACTATTTGAATTTTTATATCAGTCATAAAGCATTAGATCAAATTTAAAAGTGAGAAGAAAATATGATCTCCTCTGTGTACGTGTGTGTTGAGAGAACTATCACTGAACACTCTATGTCCCTTTCAACCTTTCCGAAGTCTTGTCATCACGCGATCCATAATGAATTCCATGAACACCTTGGAGAATTTATTTTGACGCTTTTTAGAAAAGTTTGAATTCTAAATGTATAAATTATTAGCCGACAAATTCAGGTAGAAACATTGGGCAACCTTAAAATGTTGTTGTGGTTATAAGTATAAAAATGTAGATTAATACGTTAATTGTCATGCAACTACACAATATAATGAACTTTTTTCTATGGAGAATCGGTAAAAATGTAATTTTTTATATGTTTAAAGTACATGTATGTATATATAATATTATATATATATATATATATATATATATGCCTATATATAATGTATATTATGTATATAGAATATATTGTATTTATATATAATTATTTATATATAGGCCCAGTATTGTTCTGACGTTATGTTCTGAGAAAGGATGGTTTACTAGGAGAGCTAATTGAAAGAAGAATGAATGAGAAGGTTCCTGCAGGCAGAGACATAGGATACCGAATGATATGATAACTTATTAGTAAGTTGATATGAATAGAAAAGCACAGGGTATAACTTGCGAAAGAGTTATATATATATATATATATATATATATATATATATATATATATATATAATATATATATATATATATATATATATATATATATGGGAGGAGCCTAAGCTGAGCCTAATGGATGATACTTTTATTTATAAACAATACCGTTTTTTTGTTTTAATTTAATATTTTATATTAATTCGTTAAATTGTTTCTCATATACTGTACTCTACTATATTACTTATAATTTTCTACATTTCAGTATACATTTATTTTCTTATAATTTACGATAATGGATTTAACATATTTGTTTTAAAAATTTTCACTTTTTTACCGCGCTTTTGAGCCATATATTAAACACATTTTTATCCTAGAATGTTTTTCCTCTACTTTAATTGGTTGATTTCTTTCTGCTTCACTCACAGAAGGAAATCATTTCCCGTTTTTCATGCTATAGATGTGTTTTCATTGCTCTTTCTTGCCATTTATCTTGTTTTAGCCCTTACTACTCCATATATGACCAACCATTTTACTGGCAGTTCCATTGACCAAATTTCTTCCTCATGCAAAACTCCTTTACCAACCTATACCGTATGCCTCCGTTTGTCAAAGCCTTGATTCTTTACCTTTGCCATACTTTTCTAAATCCTATCTTCATTCTGTTTCACTTAATCTCACTTCTAAACGACATATAAACGTCATTCTTACCTTTCTCTTAATTTTAGCAGGCGATGTTGAGTTGAATCCTGGCCCTGTTTCTTCTGTTTCTAACCTGTCCATTTACTGCCTCAATATTCGGTCTGCCACAACTATCACAAAAAATCTAGACAAACCCGAACTCATTCAACAGTTTAATCTTGACGAGTCCATTGATATTCTGTTTTTGACAGAATCATGGCTCTCTCCTGACACTCCACCTGCTGTCCTTAACTCTCTCACTCCCTGTGACTATTCCATTCAACATGTCGGTCGTACTTCTGATCGTGGTGGTGGCATCGCTGCTATTTTTAGGTCAACTTTTTCTTTCTCTGTTTGTAACTGTTCTCCATTTTTATCCTTTGAATATATGTCGTTCAGTCTTGTATGCAAATCCAAATCCTATCTCTTTTTGATTGTCTACAGACCACCTTCTTTATCCAAGGCCAATTTCATTTCTGATTTTTCCTTGCTTCTTGAAGATATTGCCTCATCACCCACTGATTTAATAATTATGGGTGATTTCAACATCCACCTTGATTCCGATGACCATTATTCTTCTGCATTTTTATCAACACTTGATGTCTTTGATCTCACACCACATATATCTTCCCCTACTCACTTCTCTGGTCACATTCTTGATCTGCTTATTACTCGAAATAACATGTCATTTCTTGATCATGAAATATCTGATCCTTCATTATCAGATCACAGTGCAATTTTCTGTAAATTGTCTGTGACTATTATTGTACACCCTTCCAGAACACTTAAAACTTATAGAAAAACTCTCTTCTATTAACATTGACACCTTCTCTGCTGATATTGTTCTAATCCGTCTTCAACTGTTGCCGAATATTCAGCTCAATTTAGCTCCGTACTTTCTTCCATATTAGACAAACATGCCCCCTCTCACAACCATTCATTGCCGCTCAAACCTTAGGAAACCATTCATTTCTGAAGAAATCCTTAAACAAAAATCTGAACGTTCAAAACTCGAAACTAAGTTCAGGAAGGATCTGAAAAATCCACCTGAACTACAAAATCCAGATATTAAGTCCAAATACCTCAAGCAAAGAAAATTATGAAATAAAATGATTAGTTCTGCTAAAAGCTTGTATTATCAAAATCTAATCTCGCAGAGTCAAAATTGCCCCAAGAAATTATGGGGAGCACTCGATTCTCTGCTTGATCGCACCATTCCCAAGTCACTCCCCTCTAGCTCCTTACCATCATCTCTTGCTACCTCTTTCCTCAACTTTTTCGATGACAAAATTGCCAAACTCTGTAGCTCTATACCCTCCAACTCTTTTGACATGGACAACACCATTTCTGTAAATATGCCTGAGCCACCACTACTTTCTAGTTTTGAACCAGCTAAACCGGAAGAAATACGCAATTTTATTCTTCGCTCTACCGACTCATCTTGCTGCCTTGATGTTATTCCTACACGCTTACTGAAATCTTGTATTGATGTTTTAGTTGCTCCTATTACTTACTTAATCAACCTCTCACTCTCAGAAGGTATCTTCCCGACCTCCTTCAAACAAGCAGTTGTATCTCCTTTGCTAAAAAAGCCTTCTCTACCAAAAGATGATCTTTCCAGTTACCGTCCTATTTCCAATCTTAACTTCATCTCTAAACTTCTTGAAAGGTAATTTATACCCGTTTATGCACTCATCTTGATTCTTTCCCTTCTCTCTCTCATTATCAATCTGCCTATAGAAAACTCCATTCTACTGAAACCGCTCTTCTTCGTATACATAATGATCTTAGCTTGGCCAGGAGTAGCAAACAGGTTTCTGCCTTAGTTCTTCTCTAGATCTCTCTGCTGCCTTCGATACAATTGACCATGGCATTCTAATAAGTAGGCTTAAATCTTGTTTTGGCATTTCTGATTCTGCTTTTTCCCTTCTTACATCATATCTCTCATGTCGCACACAATCAGTTGTTATTGGTCAAAATCGCTCCTCTGAACTACCCTCCTACGCGGTGTTCCTCAAGGTACAGTACTAGGTCCTTGATCTTCTCTTTATATATCACTCCTCTTAGCTACTTGCTTGCTCAGTCTTCCATAAATTTTCATTTCTATGCAGACGACACTCAACTGTATATTTCCTTTTCTAATCTTGATTCCGATCAGAAACTGGCCCATCTCTCATCCATTCTAGACAAGGTTTATTCCTGGTTTTGTGCTAACCGTCTTGCTGTTAATCCCTCCAAAACTGAATACCTTTTAATTGGCACTCCTTTGCAAAGAAATAAAATTACTAATAATTCTGTTAATTTTCAGAATCTTGCTCTTTCACCTTCTCGATCCGCCAAAAACCTTGGAGTCATATTTGATGAAAACCTTGACTTTAAATCCCATATCTCTTCTGTTTGTCGCGCTTCTTTCTTTCAGATTCGTCAGATTAGGCAAATACGTCCATCCCTTACTAGAATTCAGCCACTATCCTTGCTAATTCTATAGTTCATTCAAAGCTCGACTACTGTAATTCATTATTACATGGGTTGCCTACTTCTTCTCTCAATCGTTTGCAGCACGTCCAAAATTCTCTTGCACGTGTTGTTTGCAAGTCCTCTCGACTTCAATTTCGCTCTCTTTCTTTACTTCGCAGACTTCACTGGCTCCCTGTTAATCAACGCATAAAATATAAAATAGCTCTATTAACTTTCAAAAATCTGCGATTTGGCAAGCCTTCTTACTTATCTGAAATTCTTCTTCCCTATCATCCCTCACGTTCACTTTGTTCCACCGATACCAATTTTCTCTCTGTTCCAAATATTCTCACATCTTTGGGCAGACGTTCTTTTTCTTACGCAGCACCCACAATCTGGAACTCTTTACCTGCTAATCTTCGCTCTTGTTCTTCTCTTTCAACATTCTATAGCAAGCTTAAGACTTACCTTTTCCCACCATAGACATAATCAATCTACCTGACCATTTTTTGATCACCGGACTGGCTTTCGTTTAGGACCTTACTTCTCCTCAGCACATTTCTTTGCAGATTGGTCTGGGTGAATTGATCTGTAGTGATGTGTGCTGTTGGGGACGTCCCTGACATCATCCCTGGATGAGGAAACGGACGATAAACCTTTATTATTATTATTATTATTATATAATTTATTTCACCACTTCTTGGTAGAAAGCACACACAGACGCAATTACATTGCAACACTTGACACAACAGCATATATATATAAAGTGCACATAAAAGCTAAAAAGCTAAGGTTAACATCAGTTTCCTCAATCGAAAGTGATGTCTGTGACGGGCGAACCCAAGATTTGAACCCCGCACCATCTGATACGCGGTCGATTATCTTACAGACTTCGCCACTGGCTCCAGTAAGTTTAACAGTTTAACTATTTTCACATACTGTGCAATAGTTAAAGTAGAGCATTTTTAAAATAGCGTCAAAATTTGTGTCCAACACTCGACAAATTGTCACTGCCATCTATTGTAAATTTACTTTTAATATTTATATAATCATTGCACTCAGAAGAGTCCAAATTATGCTTAGCAATTAACTTATCGTTAATTATTAAATTATGCTAGAATGTAAACCTACGGCATTGAAATAATATATCAAATGGCAAAAACCGCAATACTGATAATGCAAAATATTACTTTTATCAAATTATCCATATTTTAATCAGTTCTAAGCCACGAACCTGCCAATCAGCAGTGCACTGATACAATATTATAATATATTATAATATATTATAATATATTATAATATAATATAATATATTATAATATAATATATTATTATAAATATATTATATTGTATGCAAATTTAATATAAATTAGTTATTTTCTCTACGTGCACAATATAGGCCTACCTGTATATGATTTTGGATAATTTTCTATACATGTGCATGTTTAAAGGTTTCTTAATAATTAGTTATGTAAGTGTATTAGACAGACATTACGCTAAAACATGCTATCAATCAGACTATGATGTACATTGTATTTCTTTGTATTTCATTGTATTTCATTTTATTTCTGGAATTGTCATTTATTTTCATACAACGACGAAATTCACTGTATTCTGATTAATAATAGACTGAAAATTCACACCTAGACATGACGTTATTATTCCGGTGTTTTATTCCTGCGGATATGGTTCTGATCCATCATGGACTCCATTTTGTTGGATTGCAGGATATTTTCATTGTTTCCATGTCCTGGATTGCGTTCAAATCCATGTCATATAATATCGCCTTCATCATCTGATAGCTTCCAGATGTCATTTGTCGAATATACATGTATATACTGTGTGTGTGTATATATATATATATATATATATATATATATATATATATATATATGTATACATATATATATAAAGATATATATATATATATATACATGTATATATGCATATGCACATACTTGAGATTTGATTTGAAACATATAACTAGATTAACAATCCAGGCTAATGGCGAGGTTTTGATCCCATTGCTATGTTTGACAGATTCCACCTTAGTTATCTTGGCTTTGAAATGTCTATCAATGTAAACACCACTATCCTGTTTCCTTCACTTGTTCATAAGTTTTGTGTTACAATTTCAAATATAGCGATATTTACAACATGCCGTCTTGGTGTGCATAAAATTAGCAAATTAATTAACTGCAATTAATTAATAATTATAATAATAATAAATGAAAAATAAATTAATTCGCTGCAATTGTTTCGATTGAATTATTTAAAGTAACACGGAGAAGTTCTGTTTTAATGTGTTATTTAAACAATTGATTCTAATCCTATTAACTAATCTACCAAATTTCAGTTAACGAAATGTCAAAAATAACTATTTCGTTGTCTTGGTATGATAATTAACCGACGACTCTTAGAGTATAGCAGGGATATTCTGAGCGAATCAACATGATCGCTTGCTATCAATCGGACTTGATTAATTGATTGATTTATATAAATGACTGATCCATTAAAGGACAGATTGATTCATTTGATTTTTTGGTTGATTGATTCGTATCGATAAAATTGTTGACACGTGATATTGATTCAATTGACCTACTTGAGATGAAATATTTTCAATGCGACTTTTTAACGTAATATTGACAGTTTTTATCCAGCGTCAATTGAACGAAGTAAAGCCACGTTGCGCGCGGTTAGTACTTTGTGTGCAACCACTTTGGAACATCGAATGTCAACGGCTGCGAATGTATATAATACCGGGGTGTTGGAGGTTATTCTAAAATCCGTGCCGGTTGCTATTGAAGCGCCAACAAAAGAGCAACGGATATGGCCCCATTAATAACCATGGAGGGGTAAAGGAAGAAAAAACGAAAACTACAAAAACAGAAACCATAAGAAAGGAAACTCTACTTAACATGCGTATGACATGTGTACGAAATCTATTTTAAAAATAAGTTTGGATTTTAAAAACAGTGTGTACACATTATTTTCGCATAGAATGGTTAATATATTTTCTCTTTCAACTTTCTCTATCAAGTTTGACTTACCTTTTCCCACCGTAGACATAATCAATCTACCCTGACCATTTTTGATCACCGGACTGCTTTCGTTTAAGACCTTACACCACATTTCTTTTGCAGATTGGTCTGGGTGAATTGATCTGCAATGATGTGTGCTGTGGGGACGTCCCTGACATCATTTCTGGATGAAGAAAAGGACGTTAAACCTTTATTATTACTATTGTTATAATTATTATCACATCTCTGCTACATTCTACTTATGTCTTGACTGCTGAGTCCTGGAGTATGTCAATGAGGACATCCGTGCGTTCCAGACGAGACATGATCCGGTAGATTATTCGCCGTTAAGTCCCTATCGAGGATACTGGAATGTTTCATTAAGTGATCGTCTAACGACCTAATTTATTTAAGTGACGCATGGGCGTGATAATTTACTTTACGTTGCTGCAATCGACCTTCTTACGGAATGAGAGGTAAATAGAAACACATTGATCGCAAGTGTACCGTGGTAAAACAATTTTCTAAGCTGTCTCAATCTCTCCCCCCCCCCCCCATTCCCACCTCTCTCCATCTCTCTCTCTCTCTCTCTATCTCTCTCTCACTCCCGATCTCTCTCCATCTGTCTCTCTATCTCTCTCTCTCTCTCTCTCTCTCTCTCTCTCTCTCTCTCTCCCGTCGTCTCTCCATCACTCTCTCCCGACTTCTCTCCATCTCTCTCTCTCTCTCTCTCTCATTAATTACTTTATGTAATAATTTATTCCTGCATTTCTGCAAAGAAGCTCTGTTTATTACCCGAAACATTTGCTTACTGATGGAAAACTAAAAAGCAATGTTTAATTATTCTTTTCCTTTTTACGATCTTGTGCCATTTCGTAAGGCAACTTTTATTTGAAGAAAACATATATTTATTTTTTAATTAATTCCTTAACATGATGCTTTATTTGATTTAATATTTTATTCCCACAACAAAAATTACTTTGCTTTCACACAAATAACGTATACAATGAACATTGTAGTTGAATTGATCTTTTCTGTCTTGCTATGCTCCTATATTGTTTAATTCAGTTTCAAAAATGCTTACATGCAATACAATCCGTAATTTGCGTGTTCTCTTGTGTGATTGTGTTATGTGCTTTATTGTTGTCTTGATACCTGAATTGTAAAATAAAGCTACACAAATGAAATATATTTCCAATAAGAATACTTCACTATTTAGTATACTGGAATAATTTATTTGTATGATTAAGTAACTCTTTTTCAGACTATAGCATGATATTTTCATTAATTCTATCTAAATATATCTAAGAATTTTGGAACCATAAACTTAAAAGATTCCTTTTAATATTTAAAATATTCCATTGACGCGTTTTAACTCATTAAAAGGGCTTTATATTAAAAGAAACGATCACTAAGTTACCAACTTTTGACAAAATGTATAAAATTAATTAAAATAATCAAGAATTCATAGAAGCCTACGTGATGTTATTTCAAATAGCAGAAGGTATTTTTGTATATTTTACAATGAAGCGATAAATATAAGGCATTTAACTCTGCCGATCCATCCGTTTTCTACAACAGTTCAGCTGAAGTCCGTCCATGACAATATCCGGATCTGCCACTGATATCCGTCCAAAGGAACTCCAAAAAGGCAAATTAAATTGAAAACTGAATTTCAAAATTTATGTCTCCTATAGATTATTACTATATTACAGTTGAAAATTTCAAAAGTTTAATTACAAAATTCATATCTATGTCACAAAATATGTATTAACCATGTCGTGATATTAGTTTAAAATATCTGAAAGAAGAGGAAATTATTTTAATTTTTTTAAATGGTATTGCATGTATAAAAATTCTGATGGAATGAACGCCAGAAGAATCTTTAGCAAGCTCTGGCTCAACAAGGTAAGCCCTTCGCAAAAGACTACCTTTATCTACACCTCATGTAGCCTATAACTTGGGACAAAATGCTATCTGGTATGTTTTTGAGTAAAAGAGGAATAATTCCTACGGTTATTTTAATTACATTGAAAACTAGGAAGTAATTTTTATTAACGAGTATCTCTCTCTCTCTCTCTCGGTATATAATTCTAAATTTGATGTCATTATCTTATCTGAAATTTGGAGTACTAATATGGATTTCTTTAATAACATTTTTCCTGATTATAACATCGTATATGCCATCCCTAATTGTCAGCGTGCGGGTGGAGTAGCAGTTTTAGGGCTGAAATCCTACTCGTTTACGTCAATAGACTCTTCTTCAATTTCTAATTCTTTCAATGATTTCGCTGAATATGTTATTGTTGATGTTTCTCTCGGTACTTCCAAAATTCGTTTCTACTGTTTTTATAGGCATCCCAGCCTACCTTCTCGTGATTTTGTCAATTTATTTTGTGATTTTCTACAACAACACAGGCCTCTAAATAAGAGTTTCATTGTTGGTGATATGAATTTGAATTTGATTAATTATGACACAGATAGCATTATTGCTAAGTATGTAAGCTACCGTGTAAGCGTGTATTTTACCCCGTTCAGTATTATTCCGACCAGCGCACAGACGTCAAGCCTAATTGATGATGTGTTCAGTACACTGGGCAGTAAAGATAATAGCTATTACAATATTAAGTCGTTAACAGTAACCACTGATATTACAGACCACTTTGCTAATTAGTAATAATAATAAATAAAACAAAGCAGCAAGTGAAGAACTGTGATCGACCTTCAATAAGAATTTATAGCCGGAAAAATATAGAAAGTTTTCTCACTGATCTGAAAAATTTAGAATGGTCTAATATTTATGAGAGTAATGATGTTGATAAATCTATAAAATTTTTAATAGATAGTTTGTCACGTATCACAGAGATCAACTTTCCTCTTGTTAAATGTTCGCGTAAAAGACTAAAAGACAAACCTTGGATCACTAATGAACTAAGAAGATGTATAAAATTCAAAAACAATCTTTTTCTAAAATATAAGACTTCTAATAGCGATAAAGATAAACTTGACTATAAAGTGTACCCTAAAATACTTGATAAAAAGTTGTACATACACAGAGTTAATTTCTTTAAAAACTTACTTGATAACAAAATTAATTCAGTTAAAAGCATATGGAAAACGTTAAACAACATTTGCTCCTATAAAAACAGCTCAAAGAATTCATCCATTAAAAGTCTTTACACAGATAATGGCGGTACTAATGATAAAAAAAGAAATAGCTGAAAATTGTAATGCTAATTTTAGTAAAATTGGCGAAGACCTTGCCGCTAAAATAATTCATACCAATCCAAGCTACTCAACATTCTTAAAGAACCGTAATCCTGTTTCTTTTTTTCTTACTCCAATCTCCAAAAGCGAACCTATTAACGTAATTAATTCATTGAATAATACAACTTCAACTGGCTCTGACAATGTAAGCTCCAAAATTTTGAAACTTTCATCTGAAATCATATCTTCACCGTTAAGTCATATTATAAATCTTTAATTTAGCACAGTTTACTTCCCAGTCAATTTTAAAATCGTAACAGTTATCCCAATACACAAAAATGTAAGTCATGATAAAAAAAGAAAATTACAGACCAATTTCCCTTTTGAGCAATTTGAGTAAGGTTTTCGAAAAAATTATGTACAAGAAACTAGTTGGTTTTCTAGATAAAAATGGAATTTTGCATGAAAATCTATTTGAATTTACACCGTGTCATTCAACAATCGATGCACTCTATAGTTTTGTCAATATGATACGTATGGAAAAGGCTAATAAGAACTTGGTTATGGGGTTATTCTTTGATTTTACAAAAGCATTCGACTCAGTCTATCACAGTATTTTACTCGATAAACTTTGGCATTATGGGATACGCGGTATTACTCATACTTGGTTTAAATCATATCTTTCAGACCGTTCCCAATATGTTGTCGTTGATAATGTTAAATCTACTGTTTTACCGATGAAAATTGGTGTACCCCAAGGATCAATCTTGGGTCCTATCTTATTTTCAATATATATTAATGATATTCAAAATGCCTCTATTGAAGGATGTCTCAAATTATTTGCAGATGATTCAAACACTTTTGTTAATGCCAATAATCTAACAGAGCTCAACAAAAAGTCTAACATTGAATGTATGCGAATTAGCGAATGGAGTAAGGCTAATAAACTAACTATTAACTGCTCCAAATCTGTCCACGTGCTCTTCTACCCATCCCAATATAATGAGGATTCTATATTAGCTAACAACCTTGCTGTTACTGTTAATGGAAATGCTCTGTCAAGAGTTAAACTGGTTAAGTTTCTTGGTGCAAATATTGATGATAATTTAACTTTTTGTGAACATATCAAATGTATAACGTCTAAAATCAATCGCATCTGTAGTATGTTATACAGACGCAGAGAGCTATTGCCTGCAATACGTCGTAAAAATTTATATTTTTCTTTGTTATTCAGTAGAATTTCATACGGCCTTATAATTTATGGAAATAATTCGGGAAAAGCACTTCATCCTCTGCATTAGCGAATAATAGAGCCCTTAGGATTCTCCAGGTTCAAAACAGACGATATAAAACCAAGCTCCTTTATGAGAACTACAGTACCTTGCCGATACATCTGTTGTATAAGTCTATGACTGCCAATATGATTTATAAGTGCTTATATCACGAAGGATGCATGTCTAAAGTTATAAAAGATATGTTTATATCTGATCTTTTAAATAGCGGCTATCAGACTAGGCTTTCGGTATCCAATTATCTTTCTTTACCTGCGAATCGTTTTATCTTCTCATCTAATGTATTTGAATGATGCTCAATATGGAACGCTATACCTATTGCAATTCGCAACTTAAACTCTTTTAATTCTTTTAAGGTGTCATACAGACTTTTCCTTATGAAATCTTATTAATTATTGAATTACTATTTAAAATCTGACATATATTAGATAATCGTATCATATATTATTTTGGGTAATCTATTTACAATCCTGGTGACATATACGTAACATATTACTGTTGTCATGTTTTGGACAAAACCTTAGTGCTTCTTCCATCTCCTTCTTTCTTTGTTTACTGCGGTGGTCAGCTCGATAGGGTACTTCAGTACCCTCTCTGATGGCCGTGGTGAGCAAATTTCAGTTTCTGTTTGATGCTACATATGTTGATTCTCACTTTTGTCTGCTGATTTATCTGTTTTCACAAATATTTGTCGATGTTTCATGAATTTCTAAATAAACACATGTACTACTCTCTCTCTCTCTCTCTCTCTCTCTCTCTCTCTTTCTCTCAATCTCTTAGACACATATCTCTTTTAGACACTCTTGTGGCACTCTTACAGTTTTATGTTTCTTAAATATTGATGAATCGGTAACTAGTAAACTATTAAGTTTAGTGGGTTCTTGGTTTTTGGGGTCTTACTTTATATTAAGACGACACAGGGACTCTATGGTGGTGAGACATTATTTACTTATAAGAGATACATAGGACACAGGGTGGAGCACAACCAGGATTCGAACTGAACCCCATTGCCTCCGTGCCGATCAGCTAAACCACTGACCAACTAGCCAAATCTAAGTTTTTCAACGTTTAATATATAATACATCGGGCCGTCCTATATTAGCATTATATTGTGCACAGCCTCACTTTTTTTTAATAAACCTCGCGTTTTTCCGTCAGTTCTCTGTAGCTCTCTCTCTCTCTCTCTCTCTCTCTCTATCTCTCTCTCTCTGTGTCTCTCTCTGTCTCTCTCTCTATCTCTCTCGCTCACTATCTCTTTATCTATCTATCTCCTTCACTATCTCTCTCTTTCGCTATCTCTCTCAATCTATCTGTCTATTTATCTCTATCTATCTGTCTATCTCTCTCTCTCTCTCTTTCTCTCTCTTTCTCTCTCTCTCTCTCTCTCTCTAACTGCTCGTCTGTTATTATCTCATTCCAGGTGATAAATTATGTATGACTCCGATGAAGCTTCCTATATGCAATATTCTGATCAGCTAAAGTCCCAGGCACATCTGATTCTCCAGCCAGTGGAAAGAGCCGAAGTGAAATTGCCTACTTAATGATCAAAGCTCTCCAGCCTTTGATCTCTATGATTTGTGCAGAGAATAGGAATGATGTAAGTGAAGGTTATAATGCAGCGCAAACTCAAGTCAATTTCTCATATAATATAATGCACATATGGTAAGCTGTTTATCTGCGTTTGTATATTGCACTGAGATACGCATACAAGATAATCAATCAAGACAAGAAATCAATTCCAGATTCAATGCTGTAAAACTCCAGTTTGCTTTGGAGTCACTTAACTAAAGTCTATTGTCGGAATACTTGTGACAAAATAAATCTCTTTTTCAAACTTAATTTGAGTCAAACATATTTTACAATTCTGAAATGCATTACTTGATAAGTTTAACATACAATTGCCTAATTTGTTTTAATCCAGAATGAAGCCATGATTCCCTCATTTCACTGAAATACACTAATGGCTGGATATTGACTGAAATGTAGGCATGTAGTACAATCGATGTGACAACAACATTTAATACAATCATAATTCTAATGAGAAATGAATCATCGTTTATATCACTTATTCTGTCTGAACAAATTTATACATAAACAAACTTGTACTGTGTCTGTTACAAAGAGGCGACTAAGTATGAAGTGGGAATAACAATGTAGGATCAATAGAATAAATTAATTTTTCCTGATTTTAATAAATGCTTAAAAGTTGTACTTGTATGATGCTACTTGACGACAGGGTAACATCAAACTTTTATACAATTCTATTCACGTGTGTGGAGTTGGAATTAATAGACACATTGGACCTGTCATTTGGCTGAGTATCAGACATAGATAGAAAATGAGGGCGAGAGGGAGAAAGTGGATAAAACTACCAAACTTTTGTCCAATTAAGGAGAATTGTTCACTGAAAATGCACAACTGCATGTATATTTTACCGTAAATGTCTTTAACGGATCAGGTTTTTGCTCTAACTTAATCGAAGTCGCGATTTCAAATTAAGTAACTTGAACTATTTGTTGAAATTAAATGTATAACTTAAATATTTATGACATTTCAAAGAACTTTAGGCTACAAAACTACCAGAAGATTCGAATTAAGAACTAACCGATATTCAGTAGCTTTTTCGGTGGTCTGATTTTTCTTTGAAATTGAAATTTTGGACCTTAATTGAAACAAACGTTTGAACTCGTGCCCTTGTGTCTTTTTATTCATCAGGAAGTACAGAGTAGAGTATGTGGACCTGACCCATTCGACGTTAACCACTACACCCAGGGGCTTTACATGTACATGAACCTTGTGTACCCTTGTAATGAATATTTTTATCCCAGAGCTTGACGGCTTCAACGAAGCATTTTATCCGTGTAATCAAGTATTAATGAGCAAACCATCGCATGTCAACATATGATGAAAGTTTCATGAATTTTGTCTGCATTTGCAGACCAAGCAATAGCGAGGATACCACTAGAGCGTTTGAGAGTTAGTTAAATTTGTAAAGCTTTTAAAGCATATCTGAACGGTATTCTATTTTATTTATCGCTTCATTTCAGGCGTAAGAACCCATACATGAATCTTGCACATAGAACAATGCAACAAAAACCAGAAAAGCAAATAGTCTGCGCATAAATTGAGCTAAAGGCCTAAAACAATTACTTATAGAATTAGGCATACAAGGCTATAATAGGCTCAGAACATCAAAACACTTAACTAGCATATTAGCATTATCCAGCAAGCACATTCTAAACTTTAATCTGTAATTTGAAAGGATAGTATCAAAACTAGGCAATCCGGTTTCTAGCAGCGCGATGGTTAGGCTGCTGTAACGTTTGTATCCAAAAAATATTTTAATACATTTATTATAGCAAGATCGAAACTTCTCTATTGAACCTATTGTACACGACGACCATAGTGCCACAACATAGAAGCACATACAATAGGATTTGAATAGTGATGCTACAAAACTTTATATTTTATCTAATATTTAGTGTAGCAAGCGAATTAAAAAGCCCAAAACAGAAAGTGTAATTCGAAACATGATATGCCATAAAGCCGTTATGGCAGATACTGAAGAACGTCTATGCCATTTATTCAAGCAAAATCTGCCTCATAATAGTATTAGTGCTGAAAGGTTTAATATTGATTCAAACAATGCTAGATTTACTTATCCTAAATGATCGCTTTGTAACAAATTTTATATCGTAATAATTATTGTTAAAATTGTGATATGCCATTATGCCGCGCATTTCAATAATAAATAAAAGTAATAAATAGGCCTAAAGATTTAACGTCCGTTTCCTCATACAAGAATGATATCAGGAACGTCATGCGGCCAAGACGTAGGTGAGGCCAAACCTGGGCGAAAAAAGGATAAACCCAAGAAATATGCGATCTTTCGGTATATGTTTTATTGTCGTTAAATTAATCTAAAATTTAATAAGGCCCTAATCTGTCCACTCCAAGGATTCTTCATTAAAGGATGCGTGAGAACTTCGTAATAACAGTGCAATGATTAAACTGATGAGAACTAACTTTCTTACAAAATCTGCAGCATCAATCTTCAAGTTCATAAACATTTGTTACTGTTCAAATCTAAAGAAGTGATACATGTATATAGATCAATTTCGCTATTTTTATGTATACTACCAGAACGTTAATTTACGATTAATACATGAATATTTTGCAAAGCAAACTCTAAAATATCTTATACTTTACACACCTTACAGATAGGTACTATTTTGTATTTTTTACTTTCTATTTTTTAGTAACTTTTTGATGGACAAGCGAATCAACATATCACCGAGAGATGGCTTCATTAGCTCTGTCATCGTGGAAGCGTCAGCTTGAAGAAGATTGACGACCGCATCACGTGTTTACGTAATCAAACAAAAATGTCGTCAGACAACGACTCGACAATGGACAACATAACAGACAGGTTCAGCGAGGAAGACTACATATTTCACAGTCTATTATTCTACACCATAGCTCCGCTAATGCTCTCGATCTTTACAATCGTGGGAATTCTCGGAAATTTGATCGTAGTGTACGTGATTCTAACCAATAAGCCAATGCGAAATGTGACGAACATCCTCTTGTTGAACCTGGCAGTTTCAGATATCGCTTTTCTACTGGTGTGTGGACCATTCACTGCGCACAAGTACGCTTCGGACGGTTGGTACTTTGGAAACCTGGCCTGTCAGGTAATTCAGTACGTGCTGTATGTGTGTGTCTACGTCACAGTGTACACTCTGGTAGCCATCTCTGTGTATAGATACGTCACCATCGTGCGAGGTCACAAATTACAGGTAAATTAACTTATTAACGTGATAGATTAATTGACTGAATATTTTATTGGTATAGCTATTATTTATTTCTATGATGTTCTAGATCGTAATTTATCTCCGAATTAACTTCATAGATTAATTGATTTAATACTTTACTGTTTTAGCAATAACTTTTGTTTCTGTGATAATCCAAATCGTAATTAAACTCCGAAATTTCCTCCACACTACTCACTTTCTTGATTTATACGCTCTTTGTTTACGTTGATTCGGTTACAATTAATAAACATAACTCTGTTTCTCTTTGCTCTCCCATTCATGTCCGCCATTGGCGTAGCTATGGAGCATCTCTATCAATTTCTGAATTTAATATACAGTAAACCTTACTCAGGAACATTCTCTATTCCACAGAACCATTCAGGCGCGGATCCAGAAGATGGGCCCAGTTCCCCCCTTTTACCCATCAATAGAAGAATTCGCATCTACATTTAAATGATGATAATGGCTATTTGTATGTGCAATTATTTATTTGAGTTTTAGCATAATAAAGGTTTAACTTCCGTTTCCTCCTACAATGATGATATCAGGGACGTCTCCCCATCACAAGTCACAATAAATCGATTCACCCCAAACGACCTAAATAAAAAACATGTGCAAAACAGGGGTGTAAGTAAAAAATGAACTCTGTCCCGGAGAATGGGTTGACGTAATCAAAATACTCTCACTGTCCAAAATTATTTCGCCCCTATTTAAAAAGTCCTGGATCCGTCACTGGAACCTTTATCAGTTCCGTAAAAACACAAATCATTTGTGCGTAGAAATATTAACTTTGTCTCTAGAACATTATTCAGGACATCGAAGTATTTTACAAAACGCGTAGAGCCTCTCGAATTATGACATTAACCCAAAACCTGAAGGTAGATGAAATGACGGCACTGAAATTAAAATCCTATGTAAAAAACAACTAGTTATCTAACCTTAACGATATTTAACCTATCTGACACGAATAAAATGGTAAAATATATCTTTAACTTCGACGCCCACATGAACTTTTAGTACCAAACAAGGAAAAAATTTCCTAAGAGAATTGTAACCTACATCACATTCACTCGACTACCGAATAGTCTTTAATCCCACTCTTCCCCGTAGAAATTGAAAGACATCGCGGTGCTAAAAGCTCAAAAGGAACATGGTAAATATTTAACAAGTTTTCACTGAAATGGATTGAAACGAACTGCAGAGCCAAGAGGATTTCCATAGCAACACTTTTCAGATAACGAAGATTAAAATTTAATAATAGTGGCCATCATGTGCGAAATCTTACTGAAAATCATATCATGCAGCTGAAATCAAAGCGACTTTTGAGTAAACTTTTTTGAGGTGCAAATTGTCCATTACTTCGTCTCATTAATCCCCCACATGTAACTTTATACTTAGTCTGTTATTTCTTAAAGATGACAAAGTTTTACAGTATTTCTGCAGTAATTACAAAGCACTCGTAGTCCAAAGACGCAAATTATTTCTGGGGAAGATTAATAATTAGAAATAGATAGTTTGTGTGTAGCACGTTGAATTTAAATTTCCCATTATTTCTTAATAAAGCTAAAGTTTATGCCAGTTTCTTAACTCGAAAGCTATGTCAGTGACGTGCGAGCCCAGGATTTGAACACTGCACATACTGATCCGCGGTCGTATATCTCACCGACATCATAGTTATTAATATGACTAATAGTACTAGTACGTATAATTTTAAAGCGGTGACATATACAATAATATATACAGCATAGAGTTTTATACATTTATATATTAATTACACCTGTATATTTATTCAAGTGTATATACATGTACTTACGTGTATATGCATATTTCTCTCTCGAGTGTTCTGGCAAGTGGTAGGTCCAAGGTACATATTCATACTGAGAAGTGCACTCCATAAATCAACAAGTTAATCAATTCACAAAAGGCATCGACTTAGCCGTATCATATTTAGCCTATAGCTTGCTGAAAAATATGGATTCTGAAGTAGTTACACGTTGCTTCCTCAGTTGTTGCTTAGTCGCCTCTTACGATATGTATGCGCATTTATGATATATATATATATATATATATATATATATAAGAATAATAGAAATCAATGGGTAAAACAAGTTTCTAAAATATTTTATATTTGTATGGATTTGGGTAAAAATGTGGAGTATGTAGTTTTAAATTAATTTTATATGAAACAGACAGAGAATATAAGGCACAGGAATGTAAAACTGAAATTTATGAGTAATTTAAGAGAGAGAGAGAGAGAGAGTGAGTGAAAGAGAGAGAGAGAAAGCAATAGACAGAGATAAAGGGAGATAAACAGCGAGGGATGGAATATAATATAGCTTTAAATATGAACCTTTGGACCAAATTCTTGAAAACATACCAGAAAGTGAAACGCTTAAAATGCCACTCTTTCACCAAAACATTTTTTCATATTATTGCAACTTCAAAATTACCATAAACGTTCCCAATGAGAGTCTTTAGTGAACATATGATTTTAACTTTCACGATGTGAAATTTAACAAATATCTCTTCGGCGCTTCTTAGGGTTCCTAAAGAGATTGTTTCGTACATTTATAATCCTTCCAGGTCAAAGCTTCTCTGTCTGCGTCACCTACTTCAATGATCTATTTATCAGGTAAAAAGATTAAATAAAGACATACGCACGATGAGATAAAATCCAGAACTTGGATCGCTGGCCTATCTAAAAGGCAATGTCCTTGCCTCTATTCGTTTGAGTAAATATTATTGCTCACTATCAGCCAGGCTAGGAATCCGTGAGGTAAGATTAAACATGAATGATAGACTATGGAATGAAATATCTGCATGCATATGCATTTATATTGCATCCATTAATCGTCTCTCCAATTTCCCATATCATCGCTGACAAATTGGATTTGCTTTGTAAGTCGTCATCCATTCATATTTTGCGAGCATAATATTTCCGGTCTACTCCTACTTTATAGTAGACAGACAGAACAAATTAATCAGAGGTTACTTCTATTATGTGGAAGAGACAATGTCGCCCCAGACAGTGGTTGACCTGTGAGATAGGTCATATCTGATTTTCTTGCCGTTTCGGTAAGGCAGGCTAAACATAAACGAATAAGGTCTATTATTGTTTTAAAAAAGCCATTGATAAAGTGAGATTGCAATAAATATTACCAACACTTGAAAAACATGAAGAATCAAGTAGCAAAATATTTCCTGCTGATCACATTCTCATAGTCTGTCAAGCGAGGACGCTTTACCAAACCATTGGAAGGTAGAAGCTCAAAAGTGTGACTATTGAGAAGAACAAGAATACCAATATGGCCTTTAAATAATTGTAAACGCAGCATTACTGGAGAGGACTCTTCTTCTAAAAACCTTTACATTAGTTCAGACCAAGAAGAGCTATAGAGACAGAAATGGTACATTTGTAGATTATACGGTATAGTAATATTAGTGATAATGATAATAATAATAATAATAATAATAATAATAATAATAATAAGCGAAAAGCGAGAGACTTCTTTTCTTTGGCAAAGGCTTTCCATGACTTTGCAAAGATTTAATGCAGGCATGCTTCAGCAGTTCTTTTGAGCCGATTGATGACCTCGAGTAGCCGGGCAGCGATTCAGCACGTATTGCTTGAATCGTTTTTATCAAACCTCAGGTTCTTTACAGCGGGGGTAAAAAAATAATAGTACAGCCAAGGGCATTAAAAATAAAAATAATAACACACATTATAGTGAAATTATCAACTATGTTGCTATCTACTGTTCTTAATACCACATTTTTAATCCGTTAGGTAGTTTAGTCAATTTTCCGTGAAACCAGTCCTGTGAATGTCCGAGATATACTCTCAGTTCTGCGCGACCGGGAATCGAACCCACGAGAGTGTAATTCATCTCAGGATCTGTCACTTAAAACCTCATGATGTTACCTGATGATGTCGCCTCTTACCACTGCGCTACTGAGACATTCTTATGAATCTGAACAGAGGATATCTAATTCAGAAATCATATGTGGTACACTTTATTTTATATTTCAATTTTAACACCATATTCATTGCTCAAACTATATAGGCTAATGGCATGCTCTTGCAATAACTATGCCCGTTGACTTTTATTTCTAACAAACGAGTAAAATCAAGAAAAGGTTAATTTATTTCTCAATTGTCAATAGAAGAATATGTTTAGTAAAATCCTAGTACACCGACTATTGCTTGCAAAATCGTTCAAGCAAATACAATATTCAGAGTCTGAAGCACCTGCAGGAATGCTTTCAACGCGTAAACCACCCAACAAACAGCACGTATAGTGGAGTCATTTCCTAACGGAAGCCGCCACGTCAACATTGAATGATCAGTATTGAATGATCTTCGTTTCAATCCCGAATATCAAAAACTATTTTTTTTCTTTTTTTGTTCGTATTGTTACACATATGACATTCCGTATGTGCTTCATAGTTTCCTTTCTTATAGTTGCTGTTTTTTGTAGTTTTCGTTGTTTCCTTCATTCCTCCCCATGGTTATTAATAATCGTTGCCTTTAATTCTGTCAGAAATCGCTGTGTGAGGCTATCAAAGGAATGATTACAAATCTATAGAAATCTTTCTATCAATGTTATACTTGTCATAAAAATCATCATCATACTGGCCTATTTCTTTATTATTATTTACTAAATTAATTATCCATAATATTATCCATTATTTATATCACATTATCATATTATTGTCATATTATTATCAAATTAATATCATATTATGATCATCATACGATATGATACGATACGATACGATACGATATGATATATCATATTTTCATATTATTTTCAAGCTGAACTGAATTATTTATTTCACAGTAGGTTTACTATTTAATCAAATTTAAAGCCAAAACCAATTTAACGTCAGCTTCCTGCTCGATATCATGATAGTGGCGGGGAGGGCTCTGGATTTGTACCCCGCAGTTAGTTGTCCTCTTCTTAACAAACTGCCAAACAACCAGCCACAGGCCCAATCCAATTTAATAGAATTAATTGTTATTTTCAGGTTGGTCACAATCAGATACGTACCTTTCAGTTCATAGTTGGTCTATGGCTTCTCTTCATGCTGCTTCACGTTCCCACTCTGCTCTCACACGAAATCAAAATCGTAGAATACAGCCCACCCCCAAGTCCGCCCTTCATCTACTGTGGCATCAAGGACTCCTCCACTAATTCCATCTTTCTATCATTCTTCGTATTCGGCTACGCCATTCCCCTGCTGGTCATCGCCACTTTCTATCTTCTCGTCGTGCGCTACCTGCGCTCACAGAAACCATTTGTCCAAACTCGTCAGCACACTGCGGAGAAGCGCACAACAAGAACATGTCGAGTCATAGCCATAGTGGTTCTGGCGTTTGGGATATCGTGGGCGCCACATCATATCAACGCTCTAATAGCGCTCTACTACAGCCTGCCTCTGAGTAACTCGTACGAGGTGCTTAGGGTTCTCTGGGTCTGTATGTCCTACGCCAATTCCTGCGTCAATCCCATCATTTATAACTTCGCTTCGAGTGAGTTCCGGGCGAGTTTCAAGCGCTTGTTCGGCTGCGGTAAAGAGCCCAACTCCTTGCAGTCCGTAATAGTAGAGAGAATAGACAGAACCCCGGATAATGTCAACAGTATTCAGATAGTTGAACTGAATAGAGGAAGCTCTCTGTGAGAACGCAAGCATGCTGGTATACAAGATTATAAGATAAAAAATAACTTGTATCATTAAGAGATACAAGTTCACTTTGAGAACACAAGTAGGCTGGATGCTAGAGAGATTTGGAGATAGATACAAGTTCAGTGTGACAACACAAGTAGGCTGGATGCTATAGAGATTTGGAGATAAGATTATAAATTGACCATAACAGATTCACTATGAAACACAAGTAGGCTGGGGCGGCACAGTGGGTGCTATTATAGACAGAGGTTTGGATATTAGCTTATAAGTTGACCAGAGAAAATTCATTGTGAACACAAATGAGTGAGCACAAATGTATGCTTCGTGCGATTGAGGGTTGGAGATTAAATGGTGAGGAAGTAATATTTGATCACAAATGTATACAAGGTGATATGATGAATTAGAGGTTGCTGGAATTGAGAAATTCCGTACTGAATTTATTTGCGCGTATTTAAATACATTTTCATAATTATGTGAAACTGTGAATGCTATAGAAGATTGTTGAAGAACATGAGCTTTCACTGTGAAATAGTTATATATTTCAGGTTATTGCGCGTGGCGTGTTCAGGTTGTTTGAAGAATTGACCAACCGGTAACTTCACGTGTCGTAGCAGGGGACTAAAGCACTAAGATCTAAACCAGCGTCAGAAAGGGCATTCGGCTGGTGAGCACCTAGACATTGCTGCGTATTTTCCAAAACGAATGAAAGAGATTACAGAGGATTGACTAGTGATGTGATATGGGACAGAGAGGAGTGGAGAAGATCTATTCCTATCCCGACCCTAATTAAACCGGGAATAAAGGGAAGATGATGATAATGACCATGATGACGATGATGATGTGTATTTCAGGTTGTATAATCTTGTAAGTTATTGTACTAACTTATGTAGAAATTTTCATATACGCTTTTCATTTTCATGTAAGGACGTTAAATCGGCTAAGAAGTTCATGACTTAAATTTAACAATATCGTACGCAATGTTTTTCATGTGGAATGAAATACAATAGAGATTTATTGTAAATCCTCAAACTTTCGAAATATTCATAAAATCGTCATTTAAAAAACCTGCTGTACTAGTTATCTTTTCTCTTGACTAATTATAGTATTCCGCTTTATCACTATAAATCGTTTCATTACAATGATTCGTAAAAATACGTAAAGAAAGAAGACCGACACCATACTAAACGGTGCCAGTCCGGTAATCAGTGATACAGTCAGGTAAGATAATCATTTTCCTTAAATTTTTGGGGTTTAACGTCAAGGTCAGAAGCTTCAAGGGCTTCTCTTCAAGACGTCAGGTGTAGCCTACCGTAGCAACTTGAAAGGTGAATGTTCGAGATATTTTACTCTGTGATAAACTCTACAGGGAATTGATCCCAAGACCTCAGGAACAGCCATTTTTAATTTCAAGCCGTTACTAACGCACTTACACACTGATGCGCCGATATATTAGGTAAGATCATTAATTCCATTGCTGGAGGATTTTAAACCAACAGAAAGTGGCATTGTAGAACAAGTGAATGTTTCAACAGGATAATCACCAGGTGTCAGAATATTCGGCCCTTTAAATAACTCCACTTATCAAACTTTATTACAACGGTGGCGCCATCACTCGAATAAAATCAATTTCATTATCATTCGACCTATGAAATTATCCATAAACCCTTTTTCTGTATTTTGTCTTCTATATTACGTATTTTGATTGTAAGTAATATTTTATACGTAATATGCGCTCTGCAGCATCAGAAGCGTTAGATCTGTTAAAATCGATGCGGTTCAATGACACTCTACGTAATAACTTCATGTACAATGTCCATGCAAATGTGGTGACACCAATTTATAGTTTTGCTAATTTCAAAGGCTTTGGAAAACGGTTACTTTAATAAGCACCGACAGATGGTGCATTAATTTAGCAATATTGTACAGCATAAGCTTTCATGTATATCAAACACAGGTTTAACAACTTCGAGAATAATGCATCCGGAATTACACAAATCAAAGTCAAAGCGCAATCGAAACCATTAGCATCATATAGTAGCAATGGAAATGTTATATCTGACACCGGTAATGTACGGCTTTGTATTCAGTTCCAATTGAGCTTCCATGAGACGCTGTATTCTACATGTATTGTATGCTGATTTTATGACGAATAGGTATTAATACACCTATACGGAGGCCATAAACGACTATTGCAAACGTCTCATAGTCCATTCTTAGTATAACCAGTCCAGTGAATGTCCGAGATTTTGCTCTCAGATCAGCGCGGCTGGGATTCGAACCACGAGAATTCAATTCACATCAGGATCTGAAATTTTAAACTTCATGACGTTACGCTATTGAGACATTCTGTGTTTTTATTTTCAAATCTTTTGAGTCATTTGGGTGTGAGCAGAGCTTACTTCTAGGTTGTGTGCAGAGAGAGGCATGAGATACAGGCTTCCAATCAACTTTAACATTTTATTAGTATCGAAAACTTTATAAATAGTTCACAATTTTGTTCATTCAATTCCTCAGTTATATTTGATTATTTATCTCAACAAAGATTTAAGATTCAGCTGCTAATAAAAGCAGTCAATACTGCAAAGGCCAGAAAAACAAATCAGATATAAATATTTTATTTTATTTTATGAATATTCGTAAAAGCGCAATAAGGATTTTAACTTAATCTTATAATAAACTTCGAAACCTAATGGCTGATTGTGTCCAGAACATATTAAACTTGTATAGCGTATAGCAATTATATATATATATATATATATATATATATATATATATACATGTGTATATACGTGTATATCTACATGTACATTATATATATACATGTATATGCATAATATATAATATTATACATACCTACATGTATATGTATATACATGTATATATATATATATATATATATATATACATGTATGTATATATATATATATATGTATGATTTCAAACGTCCCTTTCCTTAACTGCAAATGATAATTATCAGGGACGTTCCAAGCCGCTTTAAATCGTCATAGCGCAATAGATGGCCTACAAGACGCGTAATCCAAAATGATCATCCAGAAGCAATAGTCTTAGCCTGTAATTAGCCGCATTATTTTACTCAAATATGGAAATACCAGGCACTCTAGATATATATGAACCATGCTATCCGGACTGCTGTTCTAGACGGATACTCCCATGGGGATACTACTGTCAGTCCACCCAATCCGCCTTCTGTTCGTTGCTGGCTTCCTCCTCACTAAATCCCAGAATGGAAAAACTGGATTGAGTGGCGGCATTCCTATCAGGAACACTCTGGAGTGTGCTGAGCCTATAGTTTTATGTAAGTTGATGTTTGATTGTTTGTTTAGCTCTATGTGTAAATGACGATGTGTATCGTCATAAATTTTTAAATGGCTGTTCCAGAGGTCCTGGAATCAAGTCTCTGAAGAGATAATGTAAAAGAGAGTAAAATCTCAGACGTCCATAGGACTGGTAACATGTATAACTGATTAAACAGACTAGTGGTCAAACATGTGGTATTAAAAGTGCTAGATGTCATCACAAAAGATCATTTCGTTATAATATTCGAAGTCACTGGTCATTCGTTAATTCTCCCGTCGCTGACATCGCTTTCGGGTGAGGAAACTGACGTTAACCTTAGCTTTTTAGCTTTGACGTCCCTGACATCATCCTTGTATGAGGAAACGGACGTTAAACAGTTATTATTATTATTATTATTATTATTTAAATCAATCTCTGCTAAATAGATTTCACTCCATTTTCTTCTCCCATCACTGATGATGTGGTTGGGCTGTGAACCCGAGTTATTCATTCTACTACAGATGTTTTCTGGCTTTCTATTGGCTAAACTAATGCTGCAGATTTTGCTCTTGGTATCTCATTGATTTTGAGTTCTAAACGTTCAGAGCAACGATTGGCTTAAAATGCTAAGGGTAGAAAGTTTACGACAGCAACTGCACTGCACAGACTAGAGTCCATGTTAATGTTTATTGTTTAATAGAGTATGTTATGCTAAGGCATCTCTATACTTTACAACAGTTAAGAAAACAAAGCAATATACAATTAAAAATAAGCAATATACAATAAAATGCACACAGTAAAAATCACTAAACTATCAAATAACTATCATATGTAGCGTAGCTTAAATATTGCAATATGAGAGATTTATCAGTGAGCAGAATTAACATGGAATGATCTAGCGAAAAGATGTGTATTAAGACTATTTTTAAAGCTATTTTAAAGCTATCAGGTTTAGTGAATATAACATCCAAGGCTCTGACTACACGATAGGCTTTTTACAGTTATTTACTGCTCGCATAAGCTCCTATTCGCTGCTGCAGGATTAATCCTTTGATTCCTTGTCCTCCTCTGCACCGACATCCCAGATCTCACGCCAAATATAAGCCAGTGCTGTAAACAAACTTAGCAACTGAATAAATTATGCCATGTTCGAAGTGAAGCTTATCAAGTACTAAAACGTTGCAAATTTATTTTAATTTTTGAAATATTTTAACTCAACTCCGAGAGAAGGTTGTTTTATATGGAATTTTTCCCAAAGCTGCTCGTAAGTTGATTCTATCTCGGTTAGCTCATCTCGTAGTCCTTAAACAAACTACACACAATCTCATTGCTGGTGTGATCTTTAACATTTCCTTGTCAAAGACGATAAACTAACTTCCTCGTAAAGTTCTTTTATTCTACATTTTTGCTTAGCTAAGTTATCTGGACAATTTAAATACGTCCAATAAATGTAATTTATCTCATCCTATCAGTTAATCGCTACCTAATAATTATTCTCAAATCTTACCCGTCAAACCAACTAAGCGGTACCTAACAATTACCTCAAATCATACTCATCCAACCAATTAAACGCTACCTAACCAATATTGTCATTCGTAATCAGAATCAATAGCGTCAACTAATGGTAAGAGTTTTTTTATAGAATTTTTTGAAACGAATTTCAAAAATCTTCATGCTAGTGCATGGGAGACTTTTGTGTCTTGGCATGTTAATATTTCTCTCTCTGCATCTCTCTCTCTCTCTCTCTCTCTCCCTCTCTCAATTTATATCTTTTTCTATTATACTGCTTGCCTGCTGATCGAAGCATTACATTCTTACTCAAATTTCTAGAGAAAAGGTTAAAAATAAGATTTAAATCCATCAACGACCAAGTCTGTGATAATATCTTGACGTACTGTACTTCATCACATTTAAATCTAACTTATTTTTAAAAAATTCGACATTTACTATAACTTTTATTTGCGCTTTGACATGGGCCTATTTGCCGTCATAATCAATTAGATTTAGTTGAACTTCAGTAGTACCTCATCTATTCGAATCTATTTAACGAAGAATAACATAAAATGCGGTATGAAGATGGTATTACTCTATTAGAACGAATAGAAATGAGATATACAATATCTAGTTTACAGTTTAAAATAATTAAAAATTAAATTTCGCTCAAACTCTCGGACTAAAGAATGCCAGCTTTCCAGTAGACTAGTAGTGGAATGCTACATTATCATACTATAAAAATTTTCTATCACACCGTGTTTTATGTTTTAAATATACATGTACATGTATGTTAATATCATTGCGACGTTAACCAGCAGAGATCAAGATAAATGAACTTCATCTTCAAGTAACTTACTGTTACCTTAATCTTTGTGATGGTAGCTCGAGTGTGTCGAGTCTTCTTGAAGAGAAGCCTTGTGCTTCCGAACCTTGACGTTAAACACACTACAACCTACTAGCAGAGCTATCCTGTAGTGATGACTGTTTGAAGTATGAACACGTACACATGTAGCTAGCCATTAAATATCGGACTGATTTTAATTGAATTACAGCCTCCATACGCCTTCCGATCTCTAATCCTAACCCTAACTCATACTCTAACCCTAGTCGTAGATTTACATAAATGTATATAGGAATGTTTTATAGCAAAGGAAGATGTGTAGGTAAAAGTTGTAAAGAGTGCCGAGTATAGGTCCGCTATTTAATTGTGTATCATGTAGAAGCAGTGGCTGCCGCATCATCAGTCGGTAGTTCAGTAGCTCCAGTAAACAGCTACACAAGAGTGATTGTGTGAAGATAATCTTAGTAACTATCAAAAATAACTATCCATAACTATCTAATATAAATATCCATAACTATCTAATATAACTATCCATAACTATCTAATATAACTATCCATAACTATCTAATATAACTATCCATAACTATCTAAGGTAACTATCAAATGAAACTAGCCGTAATAAAGCGTGACAATCTAATCTTAGAATCTTCAATTATTTGTAACTGTTTTAAAGTATATTAAGTATTTTAATAAAATAATTTACTTACTATAAATAGGTATAGGCACTGTTTAGGCAGCATTACCATCATGTGTGTATTAAGCCTCACAAAGCTAGCATATTATTTGAATAAATAGCCTATTTGTATAATCGCTATATAATGCACATTGTATATGTTGTGCTATCTGTACTAAACATAGTACAATGGATTATTCTGCAGTCAGAAACTAAAATAGCATCACATTTGTCATGCTGGAGTTTCGCCTAGAACTCTTGGTATTAAAAGCATATCTAGCACGTCGCCTAGATATTTGGTAAACTCTCTTTTTTCCTGTTCTGCCAAGTGGCAGGTCCCGAGGAACTAATTCTACTCGCATGCTGCTTTCACGCTTCATAAAGAGCACGCCATCGATTAACAATGTAGTCCTTCACTACGTTTCATGTCTTATACACATCTTAATGTAGCCTATAGCTTGGGAATAATTAGGCTTTTGGGGTGGTTTCCAGTTTCCTTCATCAGTGTAAGCAGTTGCTTCTTATAACTCTTGCCGTTTACGGTTGATTTATACTTCATCGCCTTGAATAAAACATACCTCCTCTCGAGATTTAGTAAAACTAAGCAAAGCTTATGTAATTTTGAATTGTAGCCATTGCTAATAAAAATTAGGACGCTATAAGAGCGAGTGACATTTTAGCTTGCATGAAGGCGGAAGAAACACTGTAGGAGTTGAAATTGTGTTGATGTTGAGTTCTATTTATATCGATAAAAATAGAGAATGCAAAGCTTGGAATAATTACGTGCATTACAAAACTGTTTCTTACATAGAAAGATACACAATAGTGTATAAATACAATTTTTTAACGTTTTAAATATAGCTAAGGAATATATTAAATATGTTTTTAATGATATAATCGTATATAGATAAATTACAATATAGTAAAGCAGCTAAAAAAGCTAATGTTATCGTCAGTTTCCTCACTCGAAAGCGATATCAATGACTGGCGAGCCCAGGATTTTAACCCAATACATACTGTTCGGCGGGGGAATATCTTACCGACAATGTTACTGGCTCCTGCCACTGCTTAGTTTTAAGCAGCTGCTTAAAATATTTGCGTAAACATTTCTTAGTTTTAAGCATCTAATTTATTAATAATAATAATTCTTTGACAAAGACTTTCGATAACTTTGAAAGATTTAATGCAGTCTGCTTCAGCGTTTCTTGAAAGCAGCTAGATGACCTCGAGTAGCCGGGCGGCGATTCAGCACGCACATATTATTCGAATCGTTTCATCAAACCCTGGGCTCTTTACACCCGGGGTAAAAATTAATGTTAGTAATGAAGGTTTAGCGTCCGTTTCCACATAAAAGGATAATTCCAGGGGCATTTCCACAGCCCATCAGTTTGTCTGACCAACGACAAAATAAACTGCAACCCATTATTTTAAGGGTAGCATGAATTTTAACTGAAACTAAAATAGACTTTAATAAATTTTGGATTGTCCGTAATAAGATGATTTTATGGAAGATTTTATAGTAATTTCCGTTAGTAAAATCTTTTAAAAGTGCAATATGTTTAGTTTTTTCTTATTAGTTGATTAATTCATTGCTGTTATCATCAATTACAACGTTAAAATACAACACATAAAACGTTAAATGATATGATAAAATTTGACAGTAATATACGTTTAGATCATAGACAAAACTTTGCATGAACAACCTCTTCAGAATTATTTTATTTTTTATTGAACGCTGTATATACAGTTGGTTAGGTCTGTATATGTTTTGTTAATATATAATATGCTTTTAATCTTATATTTAAAAAAAGTTATATCGTGCCATTAAAATTGTAAAGACTGAACTTGTACATGTATGATTGGTAATACTTGGTCACGTAGACGTTATGAAGGTACACGTGCTGCGATTAAAGAAAAAAAGTTAATTAAAATGTAAAGACTGTCCTAAATATAGGCTCAATCTAGCGGACTGAAAATCAGAAGGAAACTTTTCCGCAATTTATTTTTAATTAAACAAATGTTTTTATATTCATGTGAAATCTGCCAAAATAAAACAAATATAAGAGATAAATAAAATAGTAAAAAATGTTAAAAGTTTAGTCTAACTTCTATCTCAGTGCTGACATGTTAACATTGTTGCACAATTAAAATAGATGTAGTACATTTGAAACCTCTTAGACATTTTTTCTTAATTTGAACAATTAGAATGTTTGGGTTTTATGAATAACTCAATGCGCCATACTATCGCCATACTACCATATTATCTTTAAGACTATGTTTGACATTTTTAAGTGTAAAAAGGCAACGAGGAAGGCAACGGGAAACAATCTCAACGGTCATAGTTTTCTCCAGCTATTAACTGCATAAGCTATGAGTAAGACATTGCCTTTTATAGAGCGATCAGTTATTGATCAATGGAGTGCTCTATACAGAGCGTGAAAGCAGACTCTGAGTACTAATTTGTACCTAGGACCTGTCCACCTCTTAAGAACATATGGGAGGACGATATTATGACAGTAGAGTATTGAAGATACGCAGGTACAGATAGACAGTTGATAATTGTATTAAGAAATAGAAAGAAGAGATGGATAGGATAAGTTCTAAGGGGGAAGGTCTATTAATAGAGGTCATAGAAGGTATAATGGAAGGCAAAAGAGCCAGAGGCAGGCCGAGATTGGATATGTTAAATGATTTAAAGACCCACTCATATATGGCCGTGAAGAGGAAAGCGGAAGACAGAGGAGAGTGGAGGCGTTATATACCATGGACTTGCCAATAGGCAGTGCACTAAGAGAGAGAGAGAGAGTATTGAAGATAAACTAGAGGAGGAGAACGGTGCACGTGGCATTGAGCTACGTCAAAGTTAAACATTAGTACAAGGTTATAAACTAGAAATGGTTAATTGATGATTTGCAATAATAGACATATTATTCAATTGTACAGTGGAGCCACACAAAAGTTGCTAATTGGAATCCGTTAGAATATTTCAACTTATAAATAATTATGTTTTAAATTTCAAGAAAAGCATTACTCTAAAGAATTGAAAAGAAACACTTTGTACTATTTTGTCATAATTTTTCATCAAGTACGTATTTACGTGGTCTTCAAGAACAGTCTCGATGGCTACCAGTGCTATATATGACATTTTGGGCATCTCTCTTCTACGATTATTTTTCAAGAAATTCCACTCTAGTTCCATAGAAACTGTTGGTCACTTCTTGCACATTAAATAATACCAATAATTTTTAGTGGGTTGATCTTTTACTAATTAAACAAAGATGGACTGGTTTAACATGACATTTCTAATTATAGCTTGGTAGAGTCTAGGTTGCCACGGTCAGGGCAATTTAATGTGAAGTAAAAATGAGTCTGATCTTTTCTTTGATGGAGATTGACTTTTTTCTGTTTCATATCATTTATTCGTTCATCTCAGCACAAACAATACAAGCAATAGAACGTTCATGCAGACATATAAACAAACAAGCAATGCGAAATAAAAAGAAAAAAGCCAGAACTCAGTGCGGTAATACCATAATTAGTACTGTTATAAGTATTAAGTAATACTAGTTAGAATTAGTACAATTAGGGCCTACTACTTTGTGGTCAGATGTATTTGCTTTTTTCGATCAGATGTTTTGACTTTGCGATCAGATGTATTTGGTTAATTTCAGGGTTGACATCGACATCTTAAATCCGCATCCTTTCCTCTACACTCAGTTATGTCCACATTAATGCACGTAGTAGGCTCAATGTAATTTTCGATGTTGTCATTGATGACTGTAGCACTCTAATTGTTGTTATTATTATTATCGCTATTAATACTGAACGCAATTAAACTTAACTTAGCACGTTTGTAACGATATTATGAGAAGCATACAGTAGATGATATGTGCGTAATGCTTTTACAGCTATTTTTGTTTTTAATTATAACCAATACATAAATATTAAAAGTTTATTTTGTAAATGCGTTGATGGGTGTTTATAGCAGTTAAATATTAGCCTTTTCTATTTATCACACCTTTCATGATATACTTTTCCTGTACATATTTGACATTAGGAGTAAATTGAAATAGAAATTTAGAAATTTATTTTAAATAATATATTACTTGATATTTTTGTAAATGTACTTGTATAATGTCATACTCTATCTTTCTGAACTACTGTATGTATTTTTTATGAGTTAAGTGCTTTAGTGAGTCTTAGGCATAGGCCTATAACTTTGCATTTCGTCTAAGAACACTTATGTCATGTTATGCTATGTTAAGTTTTGTAACGTTATGTTGTGTTGCGTTATGCTATGTTAGATTTTCTTATGTTATGTTAGTTTATGATATGTTATATTACGTTACGTTATGTTATGTTACGTTGTATTATGTTATGTTATATTCCGCTGTGTTATGTAATGTAATGGTATGTCATGTTATGCCATGATAAGTTATGTTATGCCATGATAAGTTATGTTATGCATGTTATGTTAATTTATGTTAATTTATGTTAATTTATGTTAATTTATGTTAATTTATGTTAATTTATGTTAATTTATGTTAATTTATGTTAATTTATGTTAATTTATGTTAATTTATGTTAATTTATGTTAATTTATGTTAATTTATGTTAATTTATGTTAATTTATGTTAATTTATGTTAATTTATGTTAATTTATGTTAATTTATGTTAATTTATGTTAATTTATGTTAATTTATGTTAATGTTACGCTATGTTACGCTATTTATGTTACGCTATGTTACGCTATGTTACGCTATGTTACGCTATGTTACGCTATGTTACGCTATGTTACGCTATGTTACGCTATGTTACGCTATGTTACGCTATGTTACGCTATGTTACGCTATGTTACGCTATGTTACGCTATGTTACGCTATGTTACGCTATGTTACGCTATGTTACGCTATGTTACGCTATGTTACGCTATGTTACGCTATGTTACGCTATGTTACGCTATGTTACGTTATGTTACGTTATGTTACGTTATGTTACGTTATGTTACGTTATGTTACGTTATGTTACGTTATGTTACGTTATGTTACGTTATGTTACGTTATGTTATGTTATGTTATGTTATGTTATGTTATGTTATGATATGTTATACTTGAATGTGTCAACGTTAAAACGTTATTCAGAATTTTCAACTTTCTTATAATCAATGATTTCATAGTTTTCAGAATTCTTTTGTTTTGGTGTTTTTAGCAGCTTTATATTTTTCCATTTCTCTGCCTCTATTGTGATCTGCATTCAATAAAAATCACAAGAGTCTACGTTCATGCCTTCTCCGTGGCTTTGAAATTAGATTCTGGTAACCTGATAATTAGCTAAAATATTTTTGTAAATTATCCGAATTCAGACATTCACTGGTTTTAACCATTGATTTAGGTACTAATGCCATTCAACAATTGACAGTATGCTGCTATAAGTGGATATTTCAATGCTAAATGACGATGGGATACTTATAAATAGGATGAACATTGTAAAACATCCAGTAGCATGAGCTACAAGGCAGTAGCACTAGTAACCATTCTGCACTTAGTTATCATGAAAATTTACTGTCTAAACCGATACTGTCTCTTGTTAAGTAGCGGTTTCAAAGAAATCTAAGCACTTGCTCACCCTGCAACAAAGCGTCTATCGATTATTTTCACATCTGATTAGCTTGGAGCTAAAGTAAAACAGAGAGGCGAGGCGACGTAAATTATTCATCTTCACAGTGAGATTTTAGACTGCGTCACAATCTATAACTCAGTCAACGTTGAACCTGACGTAGGTGGTTTTACAGACTATTTCTGTCTCCCTCTCAATAGCATTGGACATGTTCGGACTTATTCTGGCCTGCATCTTCTGCCTTGTAACCAGTGCGAGTTTCGAAAGAGGTTTGTACGCAATAATAACTATTTTATTTATAATATTTCCCATTCAATTTCTAGAATATCTCAATAGCGTAGTGGTTTGAGGCATGAGGTAACGTCACGAAGTTTTAAATGACTAATCTTGACGTGAATTGAACTCTCGTGGGTTCGATTCCCAGCTGGCGCTGAACTGAGAGTAAAATCTCGGACATTCACTGGACTTTTTACGCAGAAAATTGAATAAATTTCCTAACGGTTTAAACATGTGGTATTAAAAAGTGATAGATATCAACATAATTGATCACAATGTTAGTTGACATAATTGATCATACAGTTTTCACTATAATGTGTATTTAAGAAATGGATACAGAAATGCGTGAAACAGAAAATACAGTGAAATACGCATTAAAAAAGCTAATGTTAACGTCAGTTTCCTCACTCGAAAGCGATGTCATTGACGGGCGAGAGATGTCAGTGATTGGCTCCAGCCAATGAAAACTGGTGATCAACTGATTCAACTGCTTCCAGGTCCATGGTTTAGAACCTAGGTATATTTGTTTAATTATCATCGGCTGTATAGCGATCTGGGGTGAAAATATAAGATAAAAGAAAGATGCTACTTTATTAAAAGAAAGATTAGAAAGAAATGTTTAAAATAAGTCCTCTACACTCTTGAAAGCCGCATTCGATAAAGTGCCACGAACGCAGTCAGCATTTAAACGTTTTCTTATTTATTATATTTTTCTTATTTTCTATTTATATTTTTCGCTCAATAAACACCTTATGGAGATTTTCTATGAATTAAATTACGAAAGCAAATTTAGTGGACTAAACGTGCATTATAGCAATTTAACAATGTTGATTGATTAACAGAATCGCCTAACTTACATAAATTTGCTCAATTTGTTCAATGCTATTCAGCTGTTTGTCCGTTAATGACCGTTACCATTTCAAATAAATTTGTACTTGACTGATTGATTTACATGCACTTTATAGCTCAATTAGCGCTGTCTATGGGTTATTTAAACTTTCTCCCGTTACCAGACTCTTATGTATGATTGTTGTCGTAAAGCCTCAGGCAGTAATTTGCACTTTACGGCATCTAGTAAACGATTTTACTTATAACTGCAATTATCTCTGAGTTTTTCTTTACTCTTCCTTGCGTAAAATAGTCCAATACAGTAATAATTAGATATTCACGAAATAATTTGAAATGAAACAATTAGTATTGGGACAGGTAATTATTTAAAAAGTTGTAAAAGATAACTTTGTGAGAGATAACTTTAATCAATCATGACCTGTAGTTAATTTTCAACATATTTCATAATTATAATACTTAAGTAATTAATTAAATGCGATTAAACGATTAATTAAGTGATTAATTAAGTAATTATAATAGTATGTGTTGATCTATGATAAGAGAATTATTTGTAGTAAATCATACTGAAAACGTTTTTATCTGAATATACTGTACCATCGTCACACAATGAAAAACCAAAATTATAAGCAGACACACTGCCAGAGTCGACCTTATTTTTAAAGTCAGAGACGACCAGAGATGACCAGAGATGACCAAAGACGACTAGAGACGACCAGAGACGACCAGAGATTACCAGAGACGACGGAGATGTCCAGAGAAGACCTTTATTTGAATTGCCCAGTAGTTTTTAACTTTGCTTACGGTCATTATTGTTTAACATAAGAGCCCGAAAATCGGATTTCTTTTTGTCAAATAATCAAAACTTTTAAGATTTTCGAGTATTCGCTAGAATAATATTAAAAGTTAAATGTTAATTTAATCGTTAACGACTGCTCTAATTACTTTAGTAACTAACTATATTAACTAACTATATCAAATTAGTTTAGTAGATAGTAACTAACTATATAGTAAATAATTAGATAGTAGATAGCAATTAACTGTATGGCAACTAACTAGATAGTAATTAACTAGAAAGTAACTAACTAGTTAGTAACAAACTAGATAGTAATTAGCTAGATAGTAACTAACTAACTAACTAGATAACATTTAGCTAACTACCAACGAACTAGGTAGTAACTAAAGAAACAGTACCTGATCTTAAAAAGCTAAATTTAAGATAAGAAGATAGTAATTAGCTAAAAATATATTAACTATCTAGTAATTATCTATCTAATAATTAATTAGTAACTAACGTTACTAACTAGATGGACACTATGTTGCACTAATTTATAACTGAAATTACCAAATATACTTTTAATATAACTCTTCAATTTGCGCGGTATTTCAATGTATTAATTCTTAAATATTTAGCATGAAAATTTTAATTAGAAGCGATATGTCGAACATTTGAAATCCTCTAAAAACCAGTTCTGTGCAAAGCTCTCCAAGTCACTAGCCATTGGACGGTCCAGTTGTTAGTTAACTTGCTTAAGCAACAGGAAGCCCCCAAATCGAATTTTCACTCTAACGCCTTAACAATGTCCTGTATGGTACAAAACGGGCATTTAAATTAGTTCTGTTACTTTTTCTCAAGAGAGCATATTAAAATTGCGACTCATTCGCAAGAGAGTAAAATTTTAATTTGACAAAGGTTTATCAAATAGCGAGTTATGAAACGTCTTGATTTGCTTCGTTGGAAGATGAGAACTTCCTCTGATTTTTCATTTTCGAATAATACTTTTTAAATTATTGCAAGTAAATTACGAGTTTCTAGGCCTAAAAGCACGTTTATAGAAGTGAAACCATTTTGTATTTTTAAATCTAACAAAATTAATTAATTTTTCTAAGAATCGATTTTGTGGATTATGTGTGAAAATGTTATCCGGTATTATAAAAAAATACATTTTATTAGACCTATTTTGGCTAAGCAATTATAATTGTGATATAGATTATTCCTCCAAAATAGTGATGTATTATGTTAATTAATATTAAATAATAAAAATTCATATATTAACAATATTGTGCTAATATCTGTCTGCTTCAACACATTTAGGACACCTTTAACTTTAAATTTTCACTGGCAGAAATAAAATATAATTCGAAGACTCCGGTTAGAAATAACAATCCTAAAATATGCAAAAATTAACTCAATGATTTACAACTAAGCTCTGCCAGCCTTTAATTCTTGGTTTAATTAGCATCTTGCTTCATGAACGACTAACACTCACAATCTCACAAACTTTCAACATTTCTGAAACCTTTCCATTTCCTTGAAAGCAGTCCTGTTATTGTTATTGTAGCTGTGAAGACATACAGAACCGGGAAGACTGAATTGCTAAGATTTCCGGATCAATAGACAGTAGCCGGTTAAAAAATTTCTTTCCAAATTTTCTTTGACAACATGAAACAAAGCTTGCTGAGAGCGAATGTGAAATTACTCGAAAACTTTACGTTTCTTTGATAACAGAGGCTGGTATTTATGAGGCAATTATTTTATATTCCTTTGAAAAAGAGCCTCTAGAATTTTAGTGTTATCTTATGTAAATTTTACCTCTCTTTTTAGATTTTTCTTTTCTTTTTCTCTCTTTCTCTCTCTGTCTCTCTCTCTCTTTTAGTGCCTACTGGCAGGTCCATGGTATATAACGCCTCTACTCCTCTCTATTTTTTGTTTTCTCTTAATGTCCACATACCAGTTAATCTTTAAATCATCTAACGTGATATACCACTATTCTTGGGAATTCTACTTATGACGAGGTAGGTCCCCTATGCCTGCCTCAACTTCCACTAAAACATTCACTGGGCAGGGGCGTCATTCCCTGAGAAAACTAATCGGTTTATCAAACTCCTAGTTATTTCTTCCTAGTTATTAACTTACAAAGTCGTTAAATAAAACCGTAAACTGTTACTTGCATGACCTTGAAGCAACAATAATGTTATCATTCTAATTCAATCTAAGCAATTTATAAGTTTAACCAATTGAAGCTCAGTCTGAAAAAGGAGTTTTAAATTACATGCATTTCGAGGAAATATTATAAATTTTTAATTATATTTCTAAATTTGTCATCTCATTATTTTTCTATCCATTTATGTCTCTATTTCTGTACATTACTCTCTCCCTCTCTCTCTCTCTCTCTTACCGCCATGTCTCTCTCTCTCAATCTCTTTCTTTCTCTCTCTTTATCTTTCTCTTTCATCTCTCTCTGTTTCTCTCTTTTGCCTATCTCTCTCTCTCAGTCTATCTCTTAGTCTATCCTAGTATCTCTCTCTTTGCCTCTCTCAATCTCTCTCTCTCTCTCTCTCTCTTTCTCCTCTCTTTCCTCCTTTTTCACTCTCTCCCTCAGTCTCTCTCGCTCTTTCAGTCTCTCTCAGTCTCTCTCCCCTCTCTCTCCTCTCTCTCTCCTGTCTCCCTCTCTCTCTCTCAGTCTCTCTCTCTCTCACTCTCACTCTTTCTCTCTCTCTCTCTCTCTCTCAATTCACTTGCGCTGTATTATGAAATCGTGACGGATAGTCGTGACGTAAGAATAGCAGCAGCACGTGACTTCACTGACATTGCTTCATTAGTCTCCGCTTTATGAGCACTTGAATGTTTGCTCTCCGCTCTCGTTTGCTTACACTCCACGGACTCTCTTGGACTCCATGGAATCTCTTGGGCTCCGTGGACTGCGCGTTCCTTTATCCTATAGTTCATCCGGGAGCGTTTGAAAGGATGGGAAAGATAGAATGAAAATCTTGTTCAGAAATTTTAGACAAAAACTTGTGGGGCAAAACCCACATCCATTAATAAGCTTATATCTGATCGTCCGATTATATTATCGCAGTGGACTTTGTCATTATAGTAAAGAGAAAGAGGTTTTAAAAACTTGCAAAATAAAATGATATAATGTAGAGTGTTGTAGATTAGTAAATCACATCTAGCAATGAATTACCTTGCTATAACCAGGACTGCTGCAGTTTATGTCAAAGATGCACTATATGTGTCATGAGAGGTAGCTAAGTGGGAACTGCTGAAGCTAATGATAAGCCATTTCAGATGTTATATGGCTAAAGCTAAAGGTTGTATGAAGATTTGAAAAGGCTTAGCCTGTGAGATTAGATCTAGTTTTCTTCAACAGTGTGTCCTTGCAAAACTTTACAGATTGTGATTAAGAATTTTTACTTTGAATCCACCACTCCTCAGAGCATGCGAGAGAAGGGGGAAGCGATGAGATGGAAGATGGAATGAAAACGCTCATTGATTCCAGCTGAATTAAAGCGTGTGCATAACTTATCATTTATATATAAGTCATAAGAGGTTGTTATATAAACATTTAAAAGGCTCGGCTAATTATGTAACTGGATTATTTGAATAGGAGAAAATATTTAAGGATTGGATCTGCATTAAGTGATAAGTTGTCAAATGTTTAATCGACATTTTTGCAAGAGACTGAAGACGCCGCAATGAAACTAACATTTTATCCAACTTTGAACAAGTATTGCGATCTAAGTTAACAACGAAGCCGCTTTCTCCTTTATGAAGAGAAAATTGCATGGACCGGTTTATCTATCACGAAATGGTCGAGATTGATTTTTGATCTACTTCTGCAACATGGATTAAGTACCATGCAATAGTCTCTAGATTCTGGTTTAATATACATGTAAGTCAATGACTGCTGGAAAGCATGCAGACTTTACAAATGATTCATCAAAACGATGCCAATTTTAGATTTAAGTAGAGTGAGTTAAGTCTACATCAGGAATGAAAAGCTATTAGAGTATAAAACAGCTAGTTTAAGTAATACTTATGAGGTATATCTGGATCGCGTGACGCTCTTATGTTTTATTTCGTTTATTTCGTGTATTATTATCAGTTACATATATAGCTGAGTACAGTATGTACATGTAGTTCCGGATGGAGTTCAATAGTAAATAATAATATAATAGTATAGTTGTCTATATATATATATATATATATATATATATATATATATATATATAATATACATAATTATATATATATATATACATGTAAATATTTTTTCCTATATATATATACATTTATATATATGTATGCATATATATATATATATATATATATATATATATATATATATATATATATATATAATGATACTCTTTAGTGGTGTTTTTATAACATGACATGAATATAAGAGAGTTGTTTTGCTAATTTCTTAAATTATCTTTCGGCATGCATTGCAGTGAGTTAGTTAAATATTCTACAATTCTACTTATGTATTCACATAATTTTCTATTCATTTTACGTCTATACATAGTTCTTCCTTTAACTTTGGAATAGCTTTGCAAGGTATTGCAATAATAATACAAACTAGAAAGCATTTTAGTCAACACCAGAATATTTATCCTCAAAGGTTAAATGACTAACTCTTAGTGTGCATCTGTGGAACCTAGAAAGTGAAAATTACGACGAAGGAGTGAAATAATCAAGATGCAAAAATCTCAGAAAGTTGTCAATTTCTTTGTCATAGAACATATTGCTCAAATGTTAAATTACAGATATAATTTAACTAAATATCAAATTGAATATAAACAAATTAAATACGTGCGCGACTAGAGGCTTTAAAACCCCAAATTTTGCATATTAGCAAATTTAACATATGAACAAAATATCAAAATATCAGACAGATGAACGGAAAACAATATAGAATCCTGAACAGATGGACCGTATAACTTCATAGACGCAGGCAAACCGACAGACTGATATGCAGACAGCTGGACGCAGTGACATACAGAACGTTTGATATGAATGCAAAGCAATGCGCAGAGATGCCTGTGTACTGGGTGCCTAGGGTGCCTAGGGCGTCCGGTCATCAATAGCAGCGTCGTCACGAATACTCGATTAAATTTAACGACAGGTCCAATTATGCTGATTGCAATTGCTCCGTCCGAAATCATGGACAAAAATTTTGCCATAGGCTGCTCTGCATATCTTTCAAGAGTAATGGTGTAATTTTAGGCAAGAAGTTTGAATGTTAGCCATAGTTTAAGCTAAAGTGTTCTTTGAGTGGGAATTTGTTTCAGGTGCGATTTTATTGGAAGTTAGACTTCTGTGAGATTGTTGCATACATAAACTGTGCAAAAATTGCATAAGCCTGCTAGAAAATATGGTACAGTATTAAATATAAATTTCAATAAGACAAGAGTAATTGCAGAATCCTAATTTTCGGAGTAGTTTTATTGTACATGTTTTATTGTTCATTCTTATTGTACATATGAATTTTTAAAGTTTATTAGTAAGAAAATCTATTGGTATTGATACATATATTGTTTAAAATGGCGCCTTGTGCTGAAAACAATAAAACAATCTACCCACTAAGTAAGCGTGTAAATATTTCTCAATTTAGATCTATTTCACTCAAAAATATCTAAACCAAAAGCTCCCTAGTCTAAATATTTATCGCAAAAGACTAACACGGTATGGAATGGAATAAATGACAATACAACCGTATAATAGTGAGTCCTACAGATTTAACTGCTACTTGGATTCTGTTCACTTGGGTCAATTTGATATCCTTTGTGATGTCCAGTATCTACGCGTCAGTTGTGAGTATTGGCGCGGTCTTTGTACTACCATCTAATCAGGATAAATATCGTGGGCCTTATGAGCTTGTGGGCCTTGGGCTCAAAATCAATTTCTCACAAAGCTCACTTCTGTTTGCTCTGAGTTCATATCATGGTGGGATTGGTGGTGATGATGATGATGGTGATGATGGCGGTTATGATGAATACGATGATGATCATGATGATATAGTAATGATTGCAATGATTATGATGATGATCATGATCATCATCATAATCATGATCATGATGATGATGATGATTATGATGATAGTAATGATATAGTATTATTATTATTATTATTATTATTATTTTAATAATAATAATAATAAAATTTTAAAAAGGAATCCCCTTCTTAGAGGGTTAAAAAATAATTATATAAAGAAATAAGTAAATTAATAATAATAATAATAATAATAATAATAATAATAATATTTATATTCAGTAGATTATAAATGGACATTAAAATAGAGTTTATGGTTGTAATATAGCCAGTTGTGATGTCAATAAATCTTTCTATATCTTGGTCAGCGCAAATGCTTTGATAGCTCGACCAGCCGGTGGTGTTGCGGTCATCAGAAACTGCTTAGTGTTCAGAACATTGGCAGAATAAAATATCTAGAGACAGTCTAACAGCTGGACCTTTTGATAGAGAGCTCTGTGGGATACTTTCTAGATTGCAAAATAACTCCTATAGCATTTTAATAACACCACAATTATGCTCGTGCAATACGTACTTAATGGTCTCTCATTTTCGCTAATAGTCTTGACTCAATGTGTCAATATTAATATTAAGCTATGTATACTGTTTTTATCTCTTTCTTTCTCTCTTCTTTCTTTCTCTCTCTATCTTTCTCTCTCTTTGAATATGTATATATATACATTATATATATACATTATATATATATATAAATATATACATACATAGGCCTATATATATAAATGAATATATAGGCCTACAATATATATATATATATATATATATATATATATATATATATATATATATGATATACAATGTATGCATAATGTCTATACATGTAATATATAGGCCTATATTATATATATACATAAACAGTTTTTTTATCAGGATCCCTAAAAAGGAATCGAAGGGATACAAGTCTGTCAGGGGCCTATTTGATGAGTTGATATATGTATGAATACAAATCATTCAAAAGAAAGGAACATTTCCTTAAAATTATTGTTTTAAAAATTGTTTTAAAAAATTATTTTATTTCAGTAGAAGGATATTTGTTTTTTTTTCACTATTTTAAAAAATAAACATAAAAAGATATAAATATAAAAAATAAAAAATAAAAAAATAAAAAATAAATAAAAATAAATAAAAAATAATAAAAAAAATAAAAAATAAATAAATAAATAAACATTTTTATTAAGTTCATTAAGTTAAATATATTATATTATTTTGTTAATAAACTCATTACTGAATAGGGAAGTATTTTTCAGTAATAACAATATCATTAATGACTAAGTTCAATTAAATTTATCAGAGAGAGTATTTAATAATAGAAAGAGAGATAGAGAGAGAGTATATAATAACAGAAAGATATTAAAGCAAACAAACTCATAAAAGCACATCAATATTAATCAATCATTTGTATCTTCTGAGGTCGTAAGGTCTATCAATCAAGACAACGTTTATAGAAAACTAAAAGCAGAACTGTAAATGGCATCTGGCGGACGATCTTCCTTTTACTTAGAGACAGACATTCCAGTTGATCATGTCAGTGCTCTCTTTATGAGCTCATTGTTGAGCGAAGCGTTCTGAGAGTCTTGGACCTTCTATAATTGTAGAACAAACAAACAAAAACGAAAATATCTTACTTTAACTTCTACCCCAATGGTCATATTTGGCAAACATCCAAGTGCCAGTTTTGTTGCCGAAATTTAGCAAATGTTTTGAGGGTCGAATAGATCTGTGTTGCAAACATTGCATAATGTTTTGTTGCGAAGTCAGATATTATGCAAACAAAATATTCTTGGAAAAGTAAGTCACACGATTTATAAACTGGGTTAGCTTGAATAAGCAAGAGAGAGAATGAGAGAGACAGACAGACATACAGACAAACCAACAGTGAGAGAGACAGACAGATTGAGAGATACGCTAAAATCTAGAAAAATAAACTACTGATAAAAAATAATAATAATAGAATGAGTAAAGATAGTGTACAAGCAAGTGTGTATGTGCGTACTGGCTGGAGCCAGTGGCGATGTCGGTAAGATACTCGACCGCGGATCAGTATGTATGGGGTTCAAATCCTGAGCTTGCCCTTCACTGACATTTTCCGTTTCCGAGTGAGGAAACTGAGGTAAACATTAGCTTTTCTAGGTGTGCGTATATGTACTTTGTGTGAAGTGTGTGTGTTTGTGAGTTTGTGTGCGTGTGTGAGTGTATATATGTGTGTGTTTGTGCGTGTGCGTGTGTGTGTGTAAGGAGAAAAGAACAGCTATCAAATCGGAGAATCTTTTGCATATTTAGGAGACTGTAGTGTAGAGGGATCTGTACTTTGGCATCAAATGTTCTATAATAGAGATATAGAGACTGGATAGGGAGGTGATACATAATTACCAATTCATCGCCCGTTTTCAAGTCAATCAGTGATATAAAAGAGAAAAATGACTAAGAGAGAAGCTAAAAAATTGAGAAACACTGAATGACGGAGTCTAAGAAAGATGTTGATTGAGTTAGAGACTATTAGGTTTTAGAAGTCGGTAGATTTACGCATTCGCAATGATAGAAAGACACAGAGAGAGATAGAGAGAGAGAGAGAGAGAGAGAGAGAGAGAGAGAGATGGAAATGAGAAAGAGAGAGGTATAGAGAACGAGAGAGAGAGCAAGAAGTTTATAAAGAGATAAATAAATATATAGAGGAGAAAGAAAGACAGAGGTAGAGAGAGAGAGAGATAGAAAGAAAGATATATATATATATATATATATATATATATATATATATATATATAGAGAGAGAGAGAGAGAGAGAGAGAGAGAGAAGAGAAAGATAGAAGGATGGAAAGAATTGAAGAATGCTGTACTACGGCGTCCTATCAGATCTCTAACCTAATATTCATATCTGATTTCTCTCAGCAGAACGACTCACACAGATCTCGTAAAGGAAATCTTTTACTTTTTTTCTCTTCATATGATCTGCAAGACTGATCAGACTGTATGAGATGAGTGATATATATATATCCAACATCTCTACTACAGAGATACATAAAGAACCCCGGTGAATCTTTCATCAAAGTCACGCCATTGAAGTACTGTTTGATTTGAACGTGTTGCCGTAATATACATGTAGATTTGCACGAATAGGCTTAGGTTGAAGATAATAGGCACACGCTATTCTTCTAACAACGTCTGCACGTATTATGTGAATACCTCCCTGACATCATCCTGGATGAGGAAACGGACGTTAAATCTTTATTATTATTATTATTATTATTAATTCTTCTTGTACGAGTATAGAAGCCATAGCTTCTCTTTAAGACAGCTCGACACGCTCAAGCTACCGAGACTAGTTCAAGCTTGTTGCAGCTCTGTAACAAGGGAGCTTATTGATACAGAGACAGTTCAATATTTTATTGCTACTGTTACCATTACTTGGGCCCATGTTAAACAACTAATATTTTGCCGTAAATAAATGTGTTTTTATAAGTTATTCGCTATACACTCAATATAAAAATTGTACACTGTCAGATACGCGTCCAGCTGGGATTCGAACCAATTGTCTCTTGCCTCCTGGCATGCTATCCATTCGGCCATCCAATCGGCACATATATTTATGAGTAGCCTTATTATTATTTGTAAAAGTGATAAAATATGCTTTATAAACGCAATAAAATTTATCACAACGATGCTTTAAAACACCTCTATCACGCCATCTAATTTCTTTTATGCTGCCAATATCATTTATTGGCACTCTTGAAAAGTGTAGCGCACTTCAGACGCTGCTGAAGTTGCTTTAAAAATTCTTAAAATCTCTTCGATGGAGCTTTGAGGTGAGACAACAAAGAATTTTCTCTACGATAATCATGCTGCCAAGTGAAATAAATTAGCAGGATATCGCTCAGCGTTAGTGTCGCCTGCCCATAAAACATATTCTCCTTCGTTCTTGAAGAAACTGAGGTTGAAACAAATTTTGAATCTAAGTTACATCTCGCTTAGGCCTAGTTTTCTTAATATCAGCTTAAGAACACTAAACTCTTTGATAAATGAATTTAAACTGCATTTGTATAGTTTCAATAGGACTAAACTAGTAATGTGCTGTATTTTTATTTTTTTAATTGTTTAACTCGAATTGATTAAGTTATTAAATTATCTTAAATTGATTAAGTTCGAATTAAATGCCAATGTAAATGTCTTGAACTCGATGCGTTTGAGTTTTATCAATGAGCATTTCATCAGTGAGCATTATGCCTACAAATTTTGTCCAACGAACTATTGTGATATCTGTAATCAACAGTGAGTCCTGTAGCTTCTATAGAATTACTTCTATAGAATTACTTCTGTAGAATTACTTTTTCAGTTCAATACGCTACCAAATGATCTCAATTTGAAGATAGTCACTGCTAGCACAGTTGACTCTAATTATCAACCTAGAAACACTCAGTGAATGGCGCTAGCACAACTTAAATGTCATCAACTGATGTAAATTAGTTTCACCTGGGATTCGCCGAGCATTGTTGATGTTATACAGTTAACAAAGAATACATACGCATAACTCTAATAATTGCAATTAACACACTGCACGTAGTGAGACAAAGATCACTACGAATTTATCATAAATAATTCTGAGAATCCCTACAGAATGATCCAGCAACGGTTTTATTTTAAATTTTTAAATTGTATAGATTATGTTCTCTTCTTAAGAGGCTCTATTCTTTGAGTTATTTCAAATCTTCCTGGTGTCATTTTGCATTTTAAAAATCCTTTATAGATATTTAAAGGCCATATCGATTTCACATCCTATTTAGGATATTTATAAACTCCAACACTAGAAATTGAGATTCTCAAAAGGCCATTCGAGACTATTATTTAAGTTTCGCCTGGTGAATAGAATTAAAATAGAAGTGGTGTTTAATTAGCTCAGTTTGTAGAGAGTCAGAAAACTTCACGAGATTTCAAATGGTTGTTCCTGGGGTTGTGAGATCATTTCCTGGTTGAGTTGATTGTACTGTAAAATCTCAAACAGTCGCAGAGCCGGCAAACTGAACAATTTACCATAAAAGTATAAATCGTGTAATAGACTCTATAGAAAACTCATACATGACACTATTGATTTCTGCTTCATTATAACATTCTATCAACCTTCAAGCTTTCCGTTTCCTTGCACTGTTAGCATTTGAGCATCAAAACAAGTTGCCAACTTAGCACAAACACTCGATGAACCAACTTGAGGCACCGGCACTCACTCATTCTGTCAAGAACAGCAATATTGCTGAGCACTGTGCCGCTAGGCTTACCTTGTTGAAGCTCATTAGTTGGAGGGGCGATGCCAATTGCATTAACAGCAACGGCGACGGCGACGTATGAGAAACTTGCTAATGGTACACTGGCCTGGTTTGAACCAAGGTCAGGATGAAATTATTAGTGTCAATCTAAAATATATAATAAATTAAATTCACACTCCAGTCCGTCTGTTTAGTCTTTATTAATCTAGCAACCTGTTGGCTTCTGAGACGTCACAGAGTGTTTATCGTAACCATAGTGTGCTGGTCGGCTCTGTTAACGAGGCTTCTGTCGATTTTAGACATCAGCGATGTTGTGCAGCTCCCACATCTGACGCTTGCTAATCCCTTCCGTGCGACGAACGATTAACCGAATCCTTTGGTAGAAATAAATCTAAGTTATTGATTTCTGGAAACAGAAAATCTGTTTAAGTTTATCTACACATCTGATATAGTACGACTAAAAATAAAATAAAGGTATTTAAACGTCTGTTTGTAAAGTACTAAAGACACTGCTACAGACAGATGGGTACAAATTGTGAATGACTTTAAAATCTGAAAAGATTAGTTAGTCAGAAAGTTAATTAGTTAGAAAAACCAGATATTTAGAAAGACTAGTTTATAATTAAATCAAAGTAATTCATAGCTAAACGTTATTCCATCATCAACATCCAGCAAGACTTTACCTAACATTTTCCTGGATACTTTTCTTAGATATTCCTATATCGCTTAAAGCTGCAAGATAAATCATGCGAAATATGACGTATGAATTGTTTGCTATCTTCCCTGACATCTGCCTTTGTTGAATCCGTTCCCATCGAGAAGAAGATCTTGATCATCGGCGATATATAAAATACCTAGCTGCAGCCGCTGCATGGTAACACGTAGCTGGTTCACAACCTGCTCTATTTATATCAATGCCTTTACGCCAACATCCCTTCAACTTCCACATCCGAGTCTCAACTTTTGAAAATATTAAACATCACAAAATATTATCACTGAAGCGAGAGAAGCTTCGACATCTCGCGTACGCTTGCGATATTTTTAGACATTTTCAGACGAACGAGGTCCAGTTTATTCTTCTTTGAAGGAATTGTCTTGGTCGATTAATAACAGAATTCATGCAAGAGTTGACGTAATAAGTGCAACTATGTGTTGAGTGGAGCGTAAACAAGTAAAAATACTGTCAGTAATCTTGAAGTATAAGTTTAATTTTTAAAGTCACTAATATTGCTAGATTACAACATTAATATTTTGCAGAGACAATCTATACGTAAAGCTCCAGGATCTAAATGACAAACAACTTAAAGGAACTTCAGTAATTTCAAGAATATAGTGATATACTTGTACAATATGCAGATCAGCTTTTAGCTTTCCCAGTTTTGAAGAAATATTCATATGTTAATTTCCTAGTCTTACACATATAATATTATATTCTCACACATACACATTCACACACAGAAATACATGTATATATATACATAGGCCATATATATATATATATATATATATATAGAGAGAGAGAGAGAGAGAGAGAGAGATTATATAAGTAGTTTATCGGATCTAGGCAAATAAAATGGATACATTTTTGGCTCATACTCCAGAAAACTCCATTCTCTGCATTTAACAGGATAATCTTTGACTCAATCTTCAGCAAGTGATTTAAGTGTGTAAGGAGCACAGCTTTACAATACACGCATCATCTCCTCCTCCTATGGTGTTATAATCACCACCTGCCATGGTATTGGTTGTTAAACCCTATCCGTGACAAATTTATGCTGACGTCATTTTACCCTTTTATAATCTCCAGCACAGGTCACTTCTGCATCTCATGAAGTTTTTACGACTGTAATTTCAATGAAGCTCTCCAGATAACACCGTTATCTCGAGTCAGAGCGGCTATAAAGCGCCATATTGAAATGCTCTCACAGCTCTTGATACTACAAGAATACTTTGTCTACAACCTGCATAAATCATTAAAAGAAAATTCAAGCGTAATGTAGAAATTGATATCAGTGAGCATTGTAGAATTCCTTTCGTTTTATTTATTTATTATCCGTTTAGTTACACACATGACATACCGAATGTGCTACTTAGTTTTCTTTCTTAGTTGCTGTTTCTATAGTTTTCGTTGTTTCCTCCTTTTCCTTTCCATGGTTCATAGTAATCGTTGCCATTTGTCGGCACTCCAGTAGCAGCCAGCGCGGATTTAAGAATAACCTTCCTACACCTGGGAGTCTGTTTACATTTTAGAACTACTAGAAGTTGAGCACCTATTAGTTCCACCGCCAATGTATGACTTCATGATAGTCTTCTTTCAAGCTCATCAAAGTGAAATCAAAAACTGAGACCTATACTTGTTCTTTCACTCTGTCTCGCTCTCTCGCTATCTCTCTCTCTCTCTCTCTCTCTCTCTCTCTCTCTATCACTTTCCTTCCCATTCCCTCTCTCTACTTTTATCATTCTTTCTCCAAGATTTTAGTCCGACCACATCAGAAGGCAGTATTTTTGGAGGAAAGATATTAAAATAAAAATATATCAAAGGGGGTGGTTTAGCACAAAAATTTACAAAATAGAACAGCAGCTAAATACATGTTCGAGATCAGATGAACTGTACTTCGCCAACTCATTTCTCTACTCTAAAGTTCTGATACATCTTGATAAATACTCACAAAATACTTGTTAGTTCTTGTACAGTATATCTTAATACGCAATCAGTAACTATTTGTATGTCCTCTACAACTTGATAAATACTTAATAAATACTTGTACGTTATGGAATACCTTGATAAATACTAAATAGATACTGTAAGTTATTGAATACCTTGATAAATACTTAATAAATGCTGTAAATTATTGAAAACCTTGATAAATACTTAATAAATACTTGTAAGTTATTGAATACCTTGATAAATACTTAATAAATACTTGTAAGTTATTAAATGCCTTGATAAATACTTAATAAATACTTGTAAGTTATTGAATACCTTGATAAATACTTACTAGATACTTGTAAGTTATTGAATACCTTGATAAATACATAATAAATACTTGTAGGTTATTGAACACCTTGATAAATACTTAATAAATACTTGTAAGTTATTGAATACCTTGATAAATACTTAATAAATACTTGTAAGTTATTGCATACCTTGATAAATACTTAATAAATACTTGTAAGTTATTGCATACCTTGATAAATACTTAATAAATGCTGTAAGTTCCTGCATATCTTGATGAATACTTACTAAATACTTGTAAGTTATTGAATACCTTGATAAATACTTAATAAATACTTGCAAGTTATTGAATACCGTGATAAATACTTAATAAATACTTGTAAGTTATTGAACACCTTGATAAATACTTAATAAATACTTATAAGTTATTGAATACCTTGATAAATACTTAATAAATGCTGTAAGTTATTGAATACCTTGATAAATACTTAATAAATACTTGCACGTTATTGAATACCTTGATAAATACTTAATAAATACTTGTAAGTTATTGCATACCTTGATAAATACTTAATAAATATTGTATGTTCTTGCATATCATGATAAATACTTTTATTGAATACCTTAATGAATACTTAATAAATACTCGTAAGTTATTGAATACCTTGATAAATACTTTATAAATACTTGTAAGTTATTGAATAACTTGATAAATACTTAATAAGTACTTGTAAGTTATTGAATACTTTGATAAATACTTAATAAATACTTGTAAGTTATTGAATACCTTGATAAATACTTAATAAATACTGTAAGTTCCTGCATATCTTGATGATTACTCAGTAAATACTTGTAAGTATTTGTCAATGTATATCTTGATAAATAGGCCTACTCCGTTCATTATTAGCCTATTTGTAAGTTCTTGTATATCTTGTTAAATACTCAGTAAATACTTGTAAGTTCTTGCATATCTTGATAGATTCTCAGTAAATACGTGTAAGTTCTTGCATATCTTGATAGATTCTCAATAAATACTTGTAAGTTCTTGTGTCTTGATTGATACTCAATAAATATTTTAAGTTCTTGTACATGTATATCTTAATAAAGACTCAATAAGTACTTGTAAGTTGTTGTATATCTTGATCGATACTCAATAAGTACTTGTAAGTTGTTGTATATCTTTATAGATACTCAATAAGTACTTATAAGTTCTTGTATATATTGATAAATACAAGTAAATATTTGTAACTTTAAGTCAACGAGAAACTGGTAAATTCTAGGAGTGTTGATGGCAAGGAGAAGTCGTTTATCTTGTTGTGGAAATCAGGATGTGAGGCATCGATTGGCTGCCAGATATCACAGTTAATTACGACCCGAATCTGATCCGAATATTAACTAGCGATGATGCCCTACAGCCCACGTGGCAGTTCCTAAATCATCTAATAATTTATTTCTGAAGAATGTCAATTTCTGAACTAAAGTGAAGCTCATTCCTTATATACAGCAAGATAGTTGAAAAGAAATTTGTGAATTAAATATCTATGTAATTGTGGTCATTAAACGAATCATATGATAGCTCTTAGATAGTTTTTATTTTTGTTCAAACATGTTCTTAAATAATTTATATGAAAATAACAAAATTTAATGGATAAAGTACACATATTCATTTCGTTAATCTTGTTTAGATTCATTGACACTTCTTATTAAATTTTAATGTTTATTATTCATCTACGTTATATTAATAGGCCTACTATATTTTTATTCTTTAATATTCTGCTGCATAGTTTTCCTTTATCCCTATGTTTCGTTTATTGCATAATGATTTACTTCGTGTAATAGTTTTTATTATTACTACCTGGCTTCAATATTATAGGTCCTTGATATAATATTTTAATATTTCATGTGCAGTTATAACGTTTCGCCGATTGCCTATCTGTCGGCGTTAACTTCTTAGAGAAAGTTTTAAGTCATACAGGGCCCCGTCGGCAGAAAATCAATTTACTCTGTATTGCTTAATCATACCTTTCCGGATGCTAGACTATATTATTATAGTTTATTTATATTTATATTTATTTATTTTGTTTATTCATTTCACTTAATACAAAATTATAATGACCAAAAAATTACAAACAGTTCATGTGAAACGAAAAGAATACCAAGGTCTTTAGCCTATCACGTGACCTGAGATAAAAGATTAAATAAATAACATTATATGACACGGATAACATCAAAAACCAAAAACATCGCATAGTTTAAATTCGCAGTAGTTCAATAGTATAATTGTAATTAACTATTTAAATTTATCTATGCTTTCAAAGTTAGGTGTTGATTAAATTCTAATTTCTCTAATTGAAGCTTTAAAGAAAATACACTCTTAGTAATGATGTCTGAATTTAGCCCAATAGTTCCAGGAATCACAGACTAGAATAGAAAGAAAAACTTACAAAGATAAATTCTAGGTTGATCAGTAGGCTATACAACCTAAGCAAGTGAACACGTGATTTCCGAGTTTACAATACCAAACTATAAGTATCACGTTTAACGCTAATGAATCCATTCAATACTTTAAAACATTACACCAAATCAGAACTTATCCGCTTTACGCTCAAATGCATGTATGCGAATTTAATCTTTGGACTTTTTTTTGGATTTTATAATCTTTTATTCACCAATTCTTGGCAGAAGATACGCACAGATACAATTACATTGCAAAACGGGACACAACAGAATACATATAAAAAAAGGAATTCGCATATTTTGCAATTTGAACCGTTTTGGACCTTTTTTGCTCGCCGGCTTTGATTTGTCTCAATAGTGCTCGATGTTTTCATGGACGACGATTGAAATCTAATTGTTGTTATTATTATTATTGAAGTTGCTAAACTACCTTTATAAGGCATCTTCTTTAATTCATGGAATCGGCAATTTTTTTTCTTTTCGATTGTACCCAGTGTAGAGATAAATATCCAACGTTGAGATGCATGCGTGACGTGTAAAAATACCTGAGTCACGACATGACAGTAATGACGTCCGTATAAAGTCCTGAGTGATATGATCAGATCCTAACTGATGTTGTAATGAACTCACTATCAAACGATGATATTTAAGATAATCTATTCTCGAGAGAACAGAAAGAAAAATTAGAAGTAAAATTGGCAAGTAAATAAATGAAAGGTACGTAAGCAATTATTATTAATTTATTATTAATTCATTCTTGCGCCGATAGGTAGCTCTTCTATCTTGAATGAGAATTACTGAGTAATTCATTTTATTTTCATAATTGTTTCATAATTTTTCATAATTTTTTGAGTTATTCATTTTTAGTTTTCCTAGCTAATGCTGTTTTCAAGATTTAGCGTTTAGATCTTTATGGAATTCCTGCTCTCATTTAAATACTCTTAAACCACTTGCGTCAATCAATAAACACTTGAATTCTTTCTGATCTGTCCTCCAGAAGATAAATAGATCATTTTGTAGTGCTGATCGTCGGCTCATTAAGGACATTAGAAGTAAAACTAAAAGCTCAAGTGTTACACTTTTACAAAAATATGTTGTTTAGAACTAATTATCTTCTGCGAGAAGAATTAACTTTACTTTCCACAAGAGGCTTAGGCTTCAGTTGGACATAATGTAGTTCAATGTATAAAAAATAAACATTGAATATACATCGACGTAATATATATATCGATGTCAGTAAGATATTCGAACGGGGATCAGTAGGCCTATGTGTTGGGTTCAAATCCTGGGCTCGCCGGTCACTGACAACGCTTTCGAGTGAGGAAACTGACGTTAACTTTAGCTATTTTTATTCCAATTACAATCCAATCACATTCTGCTTTCATTCTTCAACACTGGAATCCACAACCACAACATGGGGATGCTTGTCTAATGGGGCATTACTAATTCAATGACTCTTCCTTTGCCAAGTTTTCATATATTGAAATTTCATATTTTTCTGTAATTAAAGTTTATTATCTTTTGATAATGTACTCATTACTAAATACAATAAGCCATGTCTTAAAGTTCGTGCTATAATAGCGGAAGGAATTTTACGTCTCAAAAATTGTTATCATCTTGCTCTCGAAACGAAAGCTAGTTCGAAGTTTTTTCTCAATTGTATATAATCGCTGCCTTTTAAATTATGGTTAAGACTTCCTCATAAATTGCCACTCTGCATTTGGATGTGTAGTGTATGTTAATAGCTGGCTTTTACACTGTTACTGGTGTATTAGCTAAAAGCATTGAATTATATTTTATTGTTTCTAACTTACCTTAATGCTCTCAATTGTAATTACACGCATTACGGGCAAGAGGTCTGTTCTCATCGACTAATCACTGATCAGCTAGTAAGCATGAGTCTAAACCTTAGCGATGCCATTTAGACATTTCAGTTTATCTTAAACTATGGTCATCGTCTTCCCTTGAAGCTCAGGTTAGCTAGGGCCAGGATTGGAAAAGTTAGTAACAGTATCTGGAGCCTAGAAGCACACCAACCGAATGACCTTTCTGTCGTTGGTTCTTGGTGCTTGTCGCCTTTTACGACACGTGCAGTCCACTGTTGGTCTATTCTTCAGCAACCCCAGACACTACACAGGATTAAGATATAAGAATCTTAAGTTAGTGTTTATCTTAGTTACAGCTTACTGTATAATCGATTTGTAGCTTATGTTAATCTTTAATTGCTGTAATTTCCGTATCGCTAAGCTACGACGAGACATACTTTAAATAAAATATTCATAAATGTAAAAGTAAATTAGTTCTATTGTAAAAATTAGTTAAATTCTATGTGGTAGGCTTATGTATACCGAAATTTACTCTTCATTTCTAATAAAAAATGCTTCAAAGATTCGGTAAATGCTACTTTAATAAAAACTTAATGAAGTGGGATAATTACTTTTTCCCAATTAAACAATTGACAATTTTTTTTATGACAAAACCTCCTTTTTAACTTCACCAATTTTGAATAAATTATGTTTCTCTGAATTTTAGATTAGTTTGTTAATGCTGGAAAATAAAATGTTTACTTGAGGAAATTGAGACCAATGCTCATGAAAGACAGAAATAGCATAAAATCTAGTATTTTAAGTAGTTGTAAATACTCTTAAGTAGCGAAAACACCTTAAAGAAAATGGTTTAGTTATTCTAATCGTACAATTACTCATTAAAAATCAATTAACTCATCTAATCTGTATCAATTTTAGTCAATGACCTCTTCCTATGGGCTTAATAATATCGACCGCTAAATATCGACCCTCTAAATTGTTTTGCATTCGATTTCTATCCGTAGCTTCCATCATTTAAGTAAGTCATATTTTAATCTGAAGAAGATGTTGTTCTAAGGGTTGATACCTTTGAATACTATCGCATAGCGCTAGCCAAATCAGAAGAATTCTAACTAAAACCGTATGCGTGGGATGGATAAGAGATACTCAGTTAAGATATGCATGTAAGCGGAGCAGGTGTAACGCAACATGATGATTATGCTGTCTTTCATCTGACGAAATAGAAATGTATTGAACACGTATCGAATTGTCTGTCGACAACGTATGGAGACATTGTGATACTTTCCTACGACTCTTTCTTCAGTCCATGACATTTACAGAATCTTTCGTGACGCCACTGACATGGGCGGTAAAGAAATCGTCGGTGTTAGGGACTTCAGGATTTCTGCTTTCCATCTAATCTCCGGTTAAATGACGTGAGAGTACATGCAAATCTTCTGAAAACTGTTAAGATTTTAATTCAGATATGTACGTTGTATCATCAGACTATTTCATAACAAAATAATAGAAGCATACACCCTTTTCCAAAACCTATTCGTAAAGAGTTAGGCAGTGACATATTTTTCAACACCGGTGACTGGTTGCGATATGAGCCAACGGGGTATTTGACTAAAACATGATCTCTTAAGAATAAGGCATAAGAACTTGCATTAACCGGCAGCGGATTTAGGCCTGCTATGATTCAATTTTCACCGTGTCTATTCTATATATTTGAGTACAGATCTGCTGTGCACACTTCATGTACAGCTGCCAAATACTACGAGACGTACGAAGACGTATGCGGTATATAAACTGAGTTGACTTTAAGAGAGAGAGAGAGAGAGAGAGGGGGGGGGGGGAGAGAGAGAGAAAGAGAGAGAGAGAGAAAGAGATAAAGAGAGAGAGAGGGAGAGAGAACTATGCTTATTGAAGTATACATGCAAGCAAAAGCTCATCAAAGGGGGTATATACACCCTATCTAGTAGAGAGTATATATACCCACCCTAAGAGATCCTTTCTTAGGGTATATGTGCCTTAAGAATATATACCCTAGAAGATGGCTGTCTAAAATATCCTCTCTTTAGACATATATATATATATATATATATATATATATATATATATATACATGTATACCGTAAGACAAGAGATGGCTGTCTAAAATTGGTAATGAATGTAATAAGTAAACGTAAAGAATTCTAGAGTGAGTGTGAGACAAACGCCGTTAGACGATATAGTAGCAGATTCTTGTGTAAAAATAAAGAGAAAGAAAGGGAACAGTGAAATGTAGAGATCAGCCATTTACCTGCCATTTTACTGAGCATTGACAGTGAAGATATACATACATATATATATATATATATATATATATATATATATATATATATATACATACATATATATACATATAAATATATGTAGGTTATAAAATTACCGACATATAAATATATATATATATGTATATATATATATATATATATATATATATATATATATACTTGTACATCAAGGGAGAGAAAGAATTTAAAAGAAAAAAAATGAAGATTTGCACGATATTCCGATATATTTTTCAGACTAATGTAACCGTAGACACAAGACTCTTATAAATATGTCTTACTCTCCTTTGGAATTAATTTGTAGTTCATGAATGCAGGAAAATGAGCTGAAATTAAAATCGATGATAAATTACAAAATTCATTCAAATAGAACAAAAGGTCGCCGCGTAGTGTCGTAAAGAAATTTTACCTGTTCGTGCGTAGCTACTTGTACATGTATATAGTATTTTAGCGTCTTCAATTTTATCAGATTCACCACTCTATTCTTAACTATTCTAGGAATGTTACGAAGAACAAGTTAAAACCTGATTATCATCTTCCTCTTTAGAATCCATAACCTTGCTTGTAGGATGATGATGATGTGTTTAACATTAAACTCAGAAGTTTACAGCTTCAATTCTTGTCACTTCACATCCGTCACAACTCACAATTATTAAATTATATTATTAATAGATGTATTAATTATAGTCCTTAATCAATTCTTTAACGTTGCAAAAAAAGAGTTGATGACATTTATTATCAGCTAGATCCTTGTGCCAGTTCGTAGACTATAGGTGTATAGCATTAAGCGTATTTTTAGTTCCACATATTATTTCGTGATAGTCATGTAACCTGATTGAGCCTACTCGTGCAGGGATATATTCAATACTAGTGTGGCCAATTTAAAGTAATGTTAGTTTTGATATTTCTTTCTAGTGTAACGCTGCTTAACTAATCTAGATACATCTGACTAAAAAGCTGTAAAGCTAAGATCATCGTCAGTAACCTTACGATAATTGAATTGCTACAGATGTCTAATGTACATGCTTGTGCGAGTGTGTTAGTGCATTTAGTTGCAGAAGTAGGAACACTGACCTGTTTATTATAATTCAATATCCTTAACGCGTTACAATATCTCTAGCAATTTAGCAGTAACATACTAGAATTAATTAACTATTACTTGGACCTATATTTTTGTCAATTCATAAATGTAATTAATACTCATCTCTCTAACAATATTTAATTCCTTTTAATAAAGGATTAATAAAATAACTTGGAGTTATTACAATTTTTAAAGTTATTTGTAGACAGGGAAATGTAATTAATCTTGTTTTGACGTAAGACTGGCTCCTATTCCATCGTTCATCAAGATCAACACTTGATCGGTCACGTGATCTTCCAGTTTTAAATCAATGTGGGTTTCTTCTTAGCCGAGTTTGAAAATGGACATGGCTACGTCAGAGCTGGTAAAAAAGCTAAAAAGCTACGGTAAAGCTAAGGATAACGTCATTTTCCTCACTCGAAAAGGATGTCATTGACAGGCGGGCCCAGGATTTGAACCCTGCTCATTCTGACCCGCGGTCGAGTATCTTATAGACGTCGCCACTGACTCCAGCCTGTGGTGTGATAGTGAGCGTGATAACGAGCGAAACAGAGCGTGATAATGAGCGAAAGAGTCCCAGACCAATGCAATAGTTCCATGTGATATAACTACTTACTAACTGGGTAACATTTAGTACTCCTTAATTACTAGGTATTCTTGGTTGTCATGATCTGTAAAAAATATGCCGTAAATAAGGTGTTTAAAAGCTGATTAGCACGTGATTTTCTGAATAACTTCGAGTAACATTATTTCGACTCATTGAATACTAAACCAACAAATTCATTTTAATAGTTTGAGCTCAGGGTACTGCATGCTCTCTCTATTCTCACATGTTAAAGCCATGTTCCGAAGCACCAACCTTTCACAGCAGCGATCGATGAAGTATTTGGGTTTAGAGGAAACCTGCGACATTGATGAAGCACTGTGTGTTAGACTAAACAGAGGCGTGAAATACAGACTCCGAACATCCGGGCAAGTTGCTTAGATCACCTCAAAATTATCCTCGATGAAATCATTGTTTTATTCCTCTAGCCACACACATGACTTACCGCAACCGATACAAAGTTTCCTTGCTTCGTTACTGACACTATTTTTCGATATAGCGTCCATCTTTCCATAATTATTAGCAATACGTTTCTTTTGCATTATTATTTATTTGCAGTCTTCTCGATTGCTCGCTCTGTCTGGAAAATAGCTGTAGGAGTTTCAATGCGTACCTATAGCAGCTTGTGCAATCGTCCAGGGAGTCATTACTATGAGCTCAGAGTGGCTGCGATTTCTTGAGAAAAATGTAGATCTTTAAAGGCTGTAACTCAACATATGCAGTGATTTAATGCTAAACTGCACATTCTTTACCTTGCAAACAACCGTGTGATTTGAGAGCATATATATATTAGAGATGGGAATCGAACCTAACCCGAACCGAACCCTAAAATCGAGAATTTTGACCGAACCCGAACCGAACCCGAACCCAGACTCTGGCCGAACCCGAACCCAGACTATGGCCGAACCCGAACCCAGACTTCGTCCAAAACGAACTGAACTAAACTCTTGGAGTTACTCTCTTCTTCACCAGCCTGACATTAAATAAAGATAGTAAGAACAATACAAATATATATTAGTTTTTGCATTTACATGTCTTACAGTATCTAACAGCATATATTCAGGTAGGGCTGGTTCCAACACAAATTTTAAAATAGTAGCGGTATAAAGGAATGGTAGCGGGAAGCGAGAAGGGCCTACAGAAGATAAAGGATAGTCTGAATGATACGGCATTGAAATATGGAATGAAGACTAATATCAGAGAGACAAAGTGATAAGAGTATCCCATAAAAATCTGAAAATTCTTGACTCAATCTAGGTGGATTTGTTCTTGTTAAATTCAAATTATGAATTTTTTCTAATTTTAGTGTGCTACCTTAATTTTTTGCAGCCATATTTACAAATAATTATATATAACATTCTATATGTGTTAAGGCAACCTGGAGTAAAATATTTTGCACCATAGCAATGCAATAATTTCATAACTCTTTTCGTAACTTCATAATTGATCTGAGAGTTTCAAATTTGAAACCCTAAGGTAAATTATGAAGCTTATTACTGGTCAGTTGATAGCAAACGGTGTATATTATGATCATTTTTCTATGGAAGTACACGTGTTTACTAAATCATATTTATTTGACATATTTATGTTAATAAATTGCACTTTGTCTCTGAAATATTGGATCAAACTTTAGCAAAGACATTTCCACTTAATTATAAACGTATCTAATATCTAGGCCTATAGTGACAATAAAAATTTAAAAATTGATGAAGCATTCAATTTGCTTGTTATAATCAAGGAAAATATTTCAGATACAATAATAAAGCTAATTTCTATATTATGAACATTTGTTGGTCAACTAACAATATTTAAAGAAATGTACAGGAATAAATACCACTTCTCTTCTTTTTTCATTGTCCTATTTTTACCCAGGTGAAAAAATGTGGCAGCTATTATGACTTAATTAATTTTAAAGCATGTTTACCATAAACCATATTAAACATGTTTGTCATAACCATAATTATTATAAGTAAAGTTAAACAATTGCAACACAGACCAAACCATTTCGAACTCGAATCGAACTCTTTCGAGTTGGAAAGCAAACCGAACCCGAACCGAACCCGATCCCTTGTTAGAACCGAACCCGAACCGAACCGAACTTTCATTTTCAACGAACCGAACCGAACTCTGAAATTGTCACTGCTAACCGAACCCGAACCGAACCGAACTTTCATTCTTAACGAACCGAACCGAACCCGAACTCTGGAAATTCATAAAATTCCCATCTCTAAAATATATCTCTCTAGTGTTCTGCATGCGCCAGGTCCGAGATACATATGACTAGATACGAGAGAATTAAGCAAAGAAATTTTAAAAAATTGGATGTTTAATTGATAACACCCGACGTATTGATGCTGTACTGATTTGTCATCGTTGTATATCATTTAATAATAGGGCTTGTACAGACTTTCTTGAGAGGCAGGAGGTCGCTTATTCGAATGTTTTCTCGACTATCTCTCTGTATGGAAGGAAGCACGCATGGTGTCAGAAACGGACTTTAAAATTACATTTTCAGATTTAGAGGTTTTTTTGAGGTGTGAATGAAGGCGAGGTACGTGATGTCAATTTGACGCATTCTGCAAAACTATCGATAGTGTTGTAACCATGTAAGCGAGATATTTACGTTGTTTTACCTAAGGAAGACTTTTCGCAGATGATCTAATCAATGTTCGCTTCAAAGGTATTGAATTTGCCTATAGAAGTAAATCATTGATCGCATTAACATCAAAATAACACTCGCCTAAAGGTTGGACTTCATCAGTTGCTGTTCTGCAAGGTGTAAGGTCTTCAAGCACAAATATTTGTCTTTTAATTCTTTCAATTCCTTACTCTCTCTCTCTCTCTCTCTCTATCTCTCTTTGTCTCTCTCTCTATCTCTGTCTCTCTCTCTGTCACTCTCTCTGTATCTCTGTCCCTCTCTCTCTCTCTCTGTCTCTCTGTCCCTCTCTCTCTCTCTCTCTTTCTCTCTCTCTCTCCCTCTGCTGACAGCTCACATTTGTCAAATAAGCTCTGCTCTTGTTCAAGTAACAAATTTAATCATTTGCAGTAGCAAAACAAATTTTGTTTGGTTTGCTAAAAGACGAGATAAATCTAACAAAATAAGTAACAATTTTACCCTGTTGTGTTCTGGCCTTTGCTTATTAGGCCGTAGTATGTCGCACATGTCTTAGAAGGCGACTAGGGAAAGATTGTAAAGGAAATAGGACACCACCGTCTAGGAATTTCTAGTTTTCCCAGCTCAAAAACTGCATTTAAGTCAACATATAGCGTTTATGATGAAATCTAACTGCTGTTGAAATTACTACACTTTTAAAAGTGTGAAGTCAAGCTACATGTATGAATGTGAATAATGAACCTGCCATGTTGTAGGACAGGGAAATCGTGTGAATTACTGAAGTCGTGAACAACTGTAGGACGAAAAGTAAAATAGTAAAATAGAAATAGTTTGGAAAACAACAAAATAAATCACAACCGAGCAAACCTTTGCACTTCAGGCACTGAAGCAACTGTTGACTCGGAGATCTGAAGGTAGGATGGCCCTCGCGTAGTGGAGACACAGTTTGCGGTGATTTGCGACTATTTTATTATCGCAGATATAAAATCGCGAGAACTGCACTATGTCCACTGGGCGATATCAACATGAGATTTCCAGATTTGGTCCTTCAAGTGCTATACAGAATTAATTAATAGTTTAAAAAGTAAACACGCATTATAGTGAAATGATCAACTGTGTTGATATATATCACTTTTAATACCACATATTTAAACCGTTACGCAAGTAATTAGTCCATTTTCCGTGTAACCAGACCAGTGAGTGTCCGAGATCTTACTATCAGATCAGCGCGGCTGGGATTCGAACCCACGAGGATTCAAATCTCCTCAGGATCTGTCATTTAAAACTTCATGAAGTTACCCCTACGCTATTAAGACATGGAATATTCTAAGACAGCTATTCGAGATTCCACGTAGACAACAAGAAAACGTCGCTTAGGTTCTCAAGGGTTATAGGAAACATCGCTCCTCATATAGGATACATTGCTGCCGAATCAACTCTTCCACCGCTTCGCAAAATAATATGATAGGATATAAAACAAACCACAGCCGTTCAGCATCTTGATTATTGAGTGACGCCATTACTTTGGTACACACTGTACGCAAATAATTCACCTAGATTTCTGAAACTTAGGCCTACATATATCAAATAATACCGCGACGTTATTAAGTTTACAATTTATACTTGACTTTATTTTCGTTAAAATATTACGGAACTATTGTCAGAGAAAATATATCCTTATTTTGATGAGTGAATGAATTATAGGTATGTTATTAAATAATTTCATCAACATTTCGTATCTAATTTCCTGCTGAGATCTCTATCGTGGCAGGATGTTAAATGTGAAACTTTGATATAATTATACTGAAAAAAGCGTCGCATTCATTTAATGACATTTGGTTGTAATCATACGAAAACTCTGTTCGATATACAGCAGTTGCATCTAGTAACCTGTCTTTCACGTAGCATATTATAACTATGCTCAATTTCTTAGAAAGAACGATGAAAATCCGCTGATCTAACGAAATTACAGAATTTGCATCATATACTTGAGTGATTTTATACTATTAGGCTTTAGATTCATATTTAGAGAAATATGAGGAAGAAGAAGTCATAGAGAAATAGAAGCGAGAGGAGCGGGCTGAGAGGTTCTATGGCGCTCTCGTTTGCTACGGTAACGACCCAGATTACGGATATAAGATGATTTGATAAATCATTCATATGAAGAGATCATATAGGAATTTGGAGTAGTTATAGATATGCTCTATGGACCTGCCACTTGTCAATGCACTTAAATAGAATGTGCTGGATACGA